>JABUQX010015637.1:52500-56180 GCA_015478945.1 Trachelipus rathkii | reverse complement strand
CACCGTGAAAAGTAAGAATTAAGTTAGGAGAAAGGACAGAAAACCCTGAGGAACACCACAATTGACAGAAAAAAGAGAAGAAGTCGCCCCGTCAAACAACAGGCCGATATGAGCGATTTGAGAGGAAAATAAACATAATAAGCAAAAAAGAGGAAACCCAAAAGGAAGGGAGTTGGAGAGCAGTGACGCGTCGTGCCATACCCGGTTCCAAATGCTTTGGATTTTTCCAAGCGCCACCACGCAAGTCTCTCCCTAGTTCCTAAGGGCGGAAAACCTAAAATTTTTTCAGTAAAAGATAGGAAAGTATATCAACAAAGTAGACTTCGAGCGCCGAAAGCCTACTGGCGATCCGAAAGAAGTGAAGAATTCCAGATACTAAAAAATGAGAGTTGAGAAAGGTTTCAAAAATCTTAGATAGAATACAAGGAGAGCTATAGGGAGATAGTTAGAAGAATCAGAGCGGCTCCTTTTTTCGGAATAGGTTGACATGTGCATGCTTCCAACACTGAAGGGAAAGTGTTAGTATTGAGGACATAGAGAATATAGTAGAACGAGAGGAGGGGCCAGCAGAACACAACTCCCTCAAAACACGGGAGAAATGCCATCCGGGCCGACCCGCCCTCCTAACGTGCATTAGATTTCATGGAAGCCATGCCACCGATCAAATGTAAATCACAGGCCACAGCATAGGACACTGAAAGGAGAAGGAGGAGGAGAGGAATGCCAGAATCCATCCAGGTTGAGTTAGCAGGAAAATTAGGAGGCCGAAAGAGATTGGCCTTTTCAGTTGGAGAATAGCAACAGAACCATCAGAACGAATAAGAGGAGGAAAGCAGATTTACAAAATTGTTAGAGATATTTTTGCCAAGAGGCCAGAAAGGATCAGTAGGAGAACCAAGGAGTTAGCGCACTTTCGTTGATGAAAGCCCCCCTTTGCTCGTTGAAGAGTATCCCTTGCAACGATTTCTAGCTGAATGAAAATTACAAGAGTGATAGGATAAGAAAACGAGAATTTTTCCACTTTCGAGCATTACGCACTGTCTCTAGCCTGAATTTCCAAGAACAAACACGGATCAACCATGGATTATGAGTGAAGAGAAAAATTAGTCGAAGAAGGAATGAACCTGCTCATCCTATCAGTTGATTACAGCTCCCACCTATCGGCAGAAGCTTGAAAAGCTCACCAGAGTCAAAGTTCAGTCTTCCAATTATAGTTAGCGTAGAAGCAACGCAAGGCCTCCCAATCGCCGATCAAAGTGCCAGAAAAAAAACGTGTAGGGCAGGATGAAATGCTTTGAGAGAAAAGTATTAAAATTAAAGATATAAGGTTGTGGTCAGAGTTACCAATAGGAGCGAAGGTGTGTATTATAGAGAGAAGGACTAGGGTGGAAAAACATAGTCAAGTGTGCTGCAAAGAATTGTTAGTGACGAGCCCGGAACGTGTGGGTTCTTTAATGAGTTGCTCCATCGGTGAGAATACTAAATGATTCGCCTCCTCCCCACCTAAATCAGTATGAAAGAACCCCAACCATTCAGTGTTTGGTACATTGAAATCCCCTACAGAGAGGGACCTCAGGTATTTGGATTGAGAAGATATAAACAGTCTCGTGAGAAGTAGAAAGATATTAAAAAAAGGGCGTGAAAATCTTTCTTTAGGAGAAACAGTTAGCAGAAGCACAGATAATTGTAGTAGAAGAAGAAAGATTTTAAGCCACTAACGTTCGAAGTTAGGCGCTTTCAGATTCTCGAAGACGTTTACAGGAGTGTTTAAGTTACATAAGCACATACTCCACCCTTCTATACGGAAATTATGAAATAAGTTATAGTTGGATACATTAAACGAGCTAGAGGATGAATTCACTATCATCTGTGTCGTCAGACAAGAGCAAAAGTTAGGGTTTAGGATAGAGAGTGGTATTCCACGATGCAAAGTTAGATGTTAAGCGCGGATGTTAGTAAAGTCTATAGAAAGCCCGCGCCTGTGCAAATCTGCCATCACACATGCACACACAAACACAACAAAACAAAACCAAAACAAAAAAACAGACAAAAAAAACAAGGTTAAAATTATTCACACACTAAAAAAACGTAAATGTTAAAACGATAAAAACTATTATATTAAATATGTAAAATATGAGAAATTTAGAAAGTTTATATATATATATATATATATAAATTATATATAATATATAAATATATATATATATATATATATATATATATATATATATATTATATTATATATAATATATATATATATATTATATAATTATATATATATATATAATATAATATAATAAATATATATATATATATATATATAAATATATATATATATTAATATATATATATATATAAATATATTATATAATATAGATAATATATATATAATATAGTTATATATATATATATATAAATAATATATATATATATATATATATAATAATAAATAATATAATATACTATATATATTATATATATATATATATTAAAATATATAAATATAGTATACCTTAAACCCAAAGAGCATTATAGTGGGAAGTAAAGAATTACTCCTTCTCCGGAGGAGATTGGACCATCGCGTGATTTTGCGACTGAGGAACCAATACTCGATGCTGTTACACTGACCAATCCCCCAACCAAAAAAAAGTTGAGTTCAAGAACAGTTTAAAGCAATCGAGCCCCCTTTCAAGGCGACATCACCAGGTTCCCAGCCGTCCTATCCCCTCGTTCTTAAAAATTAAATTTGAGGTGTTAAATATTGCATGAATTGCAATTTTATTATTTAAAGATCTTAATTAAACAAGAACATTATAGTGGGAGTAAAGAATTACTGCCCTTCTCCTGGATTGAATTACGCTGTTCGACTGAGGACAGTATACTCCGATGCTTTACCACGAGCTATCCACAACAAAAAAAGTTTGGTTCAAGAACAGTTTTAAAGTAATCGAGCTCCCTTTATGCGACATCACAAGTGTCAGCTGTTCTATCCCTCGTTCTTAATAAATTTGTAGGTGTTAAATATTGCTAATCGCATTTTATTATTTAGATCTTAAAACAAAAGTAAACATATACTAGGAAGGTAAATAATTACTGCCTTCTCAGGATTAACCCACCGCGTGTTTTGAAGATTCCAGAAGAGCAGTATCCTTAAAAGCCATGAAATAAAGAGAGTAACGCAAACAATTCGATATAAGACGAAAGCCCAGACTCGACCCATTAAAAGAGCAGTGTGGGAATCATTCAGATGTGAGCATACTCTATACAGGGCGACGACACCACTATAAAATCAAAAACGATCGGTGCGGAAGAAATTCTAAATGTGCCTCAGAACACCCAACAGTTTAAAAAGAGAATTAATATGAACCTTCCAATTAAGTCACGAGAAAATAAATCCCCAAGAATAGCAAGACAGCGAAGTTTAGTTACGTGTTTTCAAAGGAGTGCTATAGCTAGTGTGAAAAGAGATTATGATGTGTGTAAAAGTGGAGGATCTTACCAGTGAGTAATTGAAACAACCTTCTTCTCAATGCCCCAAAAAATCAAGAAAATCAGGTGATTAGTTGATTCAAGGTACCCTACCTAGCGTGATCTAATTGTTCTTGAATAAGCGTACTATCAAAAGGAGTGTAATAAAGTTGAGTGGATTGTGATAAGCAATAAGAGAAAGTTTTTTTATA
>JABUQX010015637.1:25000-42500 GCA_015478945.1 Trachelipus rathkii | reverse complement strand
CATCTTTGTCTAGCCCTAACAAATTGCTTCATCAGCATAGTTGATTTGATGTGGGAAAAATAATTTTCTCCTGTCAAACCATGGTTGTAATGATATTTGAGCACCTACAGTTCATATTTTCCCTAGCAGGCCATACATATTTTTCCCAGTGGTCTTCTTTAGCCCTACTATCCCACAAGCATATGAAACAAGGGTACTTAGGATATTTCCGCTTTGCTGCCCAAGTAAGATGTTGACCATCTTCCAAATCAATGCATATAGACCACTGGTGTTCATTATATCTAAGGCTTCTGCAAGATCATTCTTATATTTTCATATTCCTCTTTAAGTTTTGTTGAGTGACCTATTGGAATCGATGCATAACTATTGCCATTGTTCAATAAAACACACTTCAAGCTTCTCGTTGAACTATCCATAAACAATCGCCAATCTTCTGGTCGGTATTTAGGTAACCCCATTTGGAGTAGGAGTCCAGGGAAGTTCCTACAGTATACTAGGTCTTCTTCTTCAATGAAATATGGAATAAGTACTACCTCTCTTGTCCGAAAAAAAGTTATTTTACATTCGGCCTTGAGACAGTTGATGCAAATGCTTTGGACAATCAGTGCATCTGGGTCTGAATTTTATTCGAAACCAAGTTGGTGCATAGCAAACCACAACAAATTTCGCCAATGATTGCAATTCTCCAGTAGGTTGTGTTGCTGCTGTGCAGGGGCAACAAATCCTACTGGCGGTAAGAACCCACCTTGCCAATGATATAATTCCATGCTTTGGATCCTCAGTAATAACACCATTTCTTATTGCTTTAACAATTCTGTAAAGGTATACCTGATCTCTACTAATATCGTCTATGTCAACATCATTAAGTGGGTCACCTTCTGAAATGTTTTGGAAGATTGCAAGTGGAAGAGTTTCACATGTAGTTAGAGCTTAAAAACAGGTTTCTTCCATTGAGTAATGCAGGGACCTATGATCTTTTTACACAGATGGCGCAGAGGGAGTTCATTCAATTGCAGACTGCAATTGAGCTACTGCAGATGTCTATCTTGATGATAGAGATGTAGAGGTGAGGGACAAATGGTGCTGCGTTTCGCAGAAAAATTAGTAGAAGCGCTGGTTTGAATATAATGTGTGAAAATAGAAAATAATGGAATTAAGCAGAGAGAGAGGAGGAGTTGATATTGAGGTGGACGGTAGAGAGACTAAAAAGTGGATAGATATAAATATTTAGTAAGCACATTTGGAAGAGAAGGGGGGCGCAAAGGAAATTACGAGTAGGATTGAGCAGTATGGCAGAGTTGTAAGAGCAGTATACCCATCGCAAAAGATAAATAATAACAAAGAGAAAGAGAAATAACGAGAGTGTTTGACACCCAACTGTTGATGGGGCGAAGATATGAGCAGACAGGGAGAGCAAAAGTTAGAATTTCAGACAGCAGAGAGAAATGTGTTTAGAGGACATGCTGAAAGACGAAAAAAGACAGATTGAGAACGAAAACAATGAGAGAGAGTGGGTATGAAAAACTCATGATGAAATAAGTGGGTGAGCCAGACTGCAGATTTGACACCTGGAAGAATTGCATGGACAGAGATTCCCATTAGGAGGTTGGAGTGGGAGACTGGAGGAGTGAGGCAAGTGATACCGCGAAGGAGGTGGAGGAACACAGTGGAGGATCATTGAGGAGGCCACCAGATGCGCCTGCAAAATGGATGAAGCTGATGACGGATAGATAGTATGGTTAGGAACAAGGATGGAAGCGGAGTGTGCCCCTCTGACAGCCTACTGTAGCCTAAACCTTGGAGAGGATGTTAAGATATAATGTAAGATGCTAAGATATAATACAGGGTGATCAAATTAGTAAAACTTTTTGTAGCTGATAAGAAATGCAAAAATAAATTTTAAAATCCTATAAGGTGACGTAATGCTTATTTCCGTGTGGCTTGTCTTTATGTTTTACTAAATATTATGTAAATCTTCAAACCAAGTATTTACTAACTTCTAAATTAAAAATTTTAAAGTAATTCACGAACGGAATAACTCATTCGAATAGGAGGTGTAAAATAAACATATTGTATGATAGGTTTAATTTTGTACAAACATTAAACATGACTGTTCTAAAGCCACCACAAATGATATCAAAAGCTAAAGATGATGTGAAAATGACCTCCTTTGTTTCCAGTGCACGCGGGCCAGGGCTTCTCTTCATCGCATGTGGAAACCCATTCAAAATTCCAGAGTCTGTTTCATCTTTCAAAAACCAATTCCGTTCATAATCCTAATCGTAAGGTCTTCAACATGTCGATGGAAGAAGAGAAGTACTAAGTCTCTTAAATGCCCCAAAGTTAATAATCATAAGGATTAGTCTGGTAACCTTGCTGGCCACGGAACTAGGCCACCCAACCTATCCATTGATTGGAAAGGTCTCATTCAGGTGCTCACGAAGAACTACAGCACTAAAGTGTGCAGGAGCCCCATCACATGCATAAACCACATGTGTTTGCACAACCTGAAGGGTACATCATCAAACAAAGTACGGAGCTCATGTTTCAAAAAGTTAAAGTAGATTATGCCATTAAGCCTGGGAGGAAGCTCGAACATAATATAGATTAGTAGCAATCCTGCCAATGTTTACTGAAAACTGATGTTGTGGACGATTCTGTTAATGCATGAGGATTCTCGTCTGCCCAAATGTGTTCGTTATAACATTAACGATAGCTGTTCTTGTAAAGTGAGCCTTGTCGGTAAATAAAAAACCTTCGTTAAAAATCTGGGTCAAAACATTGTCAAAAACCATTGACAATGAGCAATACGAGGAGCCATTAGTCACGTGGCAATTGAGTATGCACCTGATGGACGTGTACGGTGGTTTGTAAGCTGCTGCTCGGTTAGTAACCCCCAACAGTAGATTGTTCGAATTAAAAACGTTGTGACCAATTCCGCGTCCTTTCAGATGCTCAGGAAATTTCATTAAGAAACTAATTCTTCTAATCAACAGTCTAAGAGATTCGGTCTCACTGCATTAGTGTGCTCTTTGGACTCAAATACCTAGTTTTCAGAAGCATTTGATGATAGTGCAAAAAAACTTGCACTTGAACAAATTCGTAGAAATTTCTTCTTGGAAAAACGTTCTTGCTTGCAGAAGCTATGCAGCGTACACCCACATACATTAATGCTGTCAGCTATTTCAGAGTACAATACACGTGTAATTACGTTCCCATATTCAAACGAAAGAAACACGAAGAGACACACACACAGTTAATGATTACATTATAATGCGTAACACAAACAGACAGTGCATTAATGTATACAGTAGTAGGTTGTTTTAGTCAACCAATGTGCTGAAATGTTTAATGGAAAGAGTAGCTGTTTGAAGAGTTGGTATTATTTAAATGAGATGTTCCAATACTAAAATTCACAATTTCTCCCTTATTAAAGTCATAATTTATTATATTGTTATACCCTTTATTCTGCGTACAAAAATATTGTTTTTCGTTCCTTAACATTTAACCTAAGTCAGCCGCTTTCATGGAATGTCGCCCAAATACTTTAACGGCCACCATTTAAATTTATAGAAATTTGAACTATCTACGTCGTCATAGCAACTACAACAACATATTCATCCCAATATAGGATGTAACCTACTTTTTTGGTTCGTAATACAAAAAATATAGTAAAAAACATACCAGGACAGCCAGACGGAAAACAGGCACATTACTCATACCTTTATTTTGCATTTTCTTATCAGTACCAAATTATTTTTAAACATAATTTTAATCTCCTGTATATATAATATTAATATTATATATATATATATATATAATATATATATATAATATATATATATATATATAATATATATAATATATATATATATAATATAGATATTATATATATATATATATATGTATATTATATATTATATATAATATATATATATATAAATTATTATATATATTATATAATATATAAACTAATATATATAGATATATATACTATATATATATATATATATTATATAATATATATATAAATAATATAATATATATATATATAATAATATATAATATATATATATATATATTATATATTAAATAATATAAATATATATATATATAATATATAATATATATTAATATATATATATATATATATATATATATATATATATAATATATATATATATATATATATAGGCTTATATGTATTTCATTAACAGCAAAATATTTTTTCAATCAGATATCGATTTATTATTTGTATTTTGGTTATTTTTTAATATTTATTTAACTACAAATTTGTTTTCTTTCAGTTTTATTGTCAATTGAATATATATAGTATATATATATATATATAATTTAATATTTATATATATATATATATAATATGTATATATAATATATATATATATATATATAATAATATATATAAATATTATATATAAATTTATTATTATTATAATATATAAATATATATATATATATAGATATATATATAATATATATATATAATATAATATTATATAATAAATAATATATAATATAGTTCAAATAAAAATTGTTTAGGTAGTAGTTAGTTAGTTAGTAGGTTAGTCAGTTAGGTTAGGTTAGGTTAATAAGAAAGAATCGTCATGATTAATTCAAAAAGATCTTTTAAATCCATTTTCGTGATGCCTCAATAACGTTCATATATTAAAATTAAGGTTCATAGGCTAACCTGAATACGCAAAAAAACATTTAAAAGAGCAATATGCATATTCCAAATAGTTTAACATTTCTGCGATCACCAAATAAATTATAAAAAAATCATTAGAATTTAAAATAAATATATATCGATATTATATGGAATTGCGAGAAAAAAAATTTTTTTCTGTAATGAAATACATCTTCCCATATATTATATATAAAATAATATATTATATATTAGATATATAATATATATAATATTATAATAATATATATATTATATATATATATAGTATATAATATATATATATATATAATATAATAATAATTATATAAAAATATATATATATATATTTGTGATACCATTGCATATAATTGACCATTGGATTTAGCGAAGAAGTGGCTCTTATCTAGTTATCTCTATTAGATTGATGAATTCTTTTTTATTATCCTGTACCTTCTTAACGGACGATATCGTAGGGGTACCTAACTTTGGTAGTAATCATCAATTCTTTGATTTTTAGTTTAAATGCTTTAGAGCAGAAATTACTGCGCTTTCGAATGGTTTGTTGTATTTAAAAAAAAAAATATATTTTATTCATTATATACAGGGGTACACGGGGTGAGGGTTAATTTTTGGGAAGTCATAAATGATAAATCGCGATAACCTTTTTATTATTCATCCGATCAGCACGAAACTTTCGGATCATGTATAATTGAAGAAGATTTACACAATTTTTTTAGAAATTTCTTATATATATAGAGTAGATTTGCCGCTATGCACGGCAAAAATTTCAAATTTTCAAAATTTTCCCCCAGAAGAATCTTTGGGTTTACAAAAAATGTTCTAAACAAAAGATGTCTACCTACCAAAATTATACATGCTCAGCGATTTCGTAATGATCTGATGAATAATAAAAAAGTTTTTGGGATTTTTTATTTTTGACCTACAAAAAAAAAAAAAAAAAAAAAAAATTTGGTGGCATTTAACTTTTATAATATTTATCCGATTACAATTAAACTTTCACAGCTTGTGCAACTCTAAAAGTAACACATTTTTATATAGATTAATGTTTCGTATTTCCAACGGTTTTGCCACAATCATGAGAAAACCTTGAAAACTTCTTGGCTTATCATGCAAAAATATTTTTCTACACAGTTGATATTTTGGAAATAGCAAAAAATCCTCCAGACATTTGTTTAGTTTTCTCCTATGTTTTCGATTTTCTATACGTCTAGCTACATTTTTATTTATGATTCGTTCAAATAAAATAAATTTTTATTTTTTTTTTTTATTATTTTTTATTTTATAGTTTTAGGAAAAAAGAAAATAAGCCATATTTTGCCAAAAAAAAATAAAATAAAAATAAATAAAAAAAGCGACAAAAAGCGACAAAAATAAATATTGATATTACGCTGCTGTGTTTTATATATTTTAGAAAACATCTGGCGTATTGCAAAAATTTCAATTGAGGGCACATCAGACATATCTCGTGTTAAAAATCTTTGTAGTCAGCAGATTACTTTAAAAAATTGCCTGAGAATTGCGTGATTACATTTGGGATAAAATTACTCAAAATTTACCAGACATTTTACAAATAATATCTATATAAAAATGGAGAGTATCTTTTTCTCTTTTGAATAGTGTTTAGTTTATCAAAATAAAATAAAAAAAAAGTTTCCTATTCCTACCCCTTAATTATTGAATTCCATGATTCTGTTTTGAGAAACTCTCTTGATGATGCTATGAAAAATACCTTTGTGTTGAGAACTCTCTTGATCTTGCTATTGAAATGCCCCTTGTGTTAATCTCAATCTTTTGATTGAATACAGTGCTTATATATATGGACCATCCAATCTCTATCAAGTGGAATCTTAATTAACACTTGAATATTGTCTATGCTTTTGAAGGTTTATATTTTAATTTCAGATTGCAATTACTATTTGCAGGATAGAATAAGCTAATTAGTAATTGTATTTAGAGAGACATCTCTATAATATACGGAATTGTTATTTATTTGTATATGTAATTAAATGTCCGATAGTGAGCATATGTTGACCTATAAAATTTTGTATACACAAACCAAAGATTGAATTTTAAATCATATCTAGCTCCTCATATAAAATATTACATGCTTCTCTTAATTAATTAACCATTGTTAAGTTAGTTTCAAACAATATAAATTTTTTCCTTTTATTTAAAGATCGGATTATTTACAGAACCGATTGATCACTTTTGAAATTATAAAAATAAAATATTATTAAATTATTATCTAAATATCTGCCTAATTATCGCTATTTAGAGATAATAGAAACAATCTCTAGTTCACCATAACGTGAAAGTCAAGAAGCTGATGCCTTGAATTACTACATTGGTGACCTCAGTTGTTAGTTACCGTGTTGGTGACTACTGTAATTTGCTCATAAATTGCTCCTAACTCATAACTATGAAGAGAGTGTAGTTATGTTATATTCGTTATTCTTACCTCATATAATTACTTCAGTTCTATATTGATGGGTTAATTTTCACATATTTTTAATTATTATTATTATTATTATTATTATTATTAATTATATTATTATTATTATTATCATTATTATATTATTAATTTTCATTATTATTATTATATTATATTATTATTATATTATTATTAATTATTATTGATTATTAATTATTATTATTTATTATTAATTATATTATTATATTTATTAATTTATTATTATTATATTATATTATTAATTATTATTATTATTATTTATTATTAATATAATAATTATTTATTATTATTATTATTATATTATTATTATTTATTATTATTATTATTATTATTATTATTATTATTATTATTAATTAATAATTATTATTATTATTATATTATTATTATTATTATTATTATTACTATTTTATTATTATTTTATTATTTATTATTATTATTATTATTTCTTTTTTTAATCGTGTTATTATTTGTATTATTATTATTTTTTTCTCGTGTTTATAAATTTTTATTCATTGTATTATTATCATTATTTTCTATTTTTTTTATTATTTTTATTACTTTTTTTATTGTGTTTTCATTTTTTATTTCACCATTTATAACTATTATTACTATCGTTTATTTATTATTATTATTGATTAAATTATTATTATTATTATTATTTATTATTTAATTATTATTATTTATTCATTATTTATTATAGTAGTAGTAGTAGTAGTAGTAGTAGTAGTAGTAGTAGTATCATTATTATTATTTTAATATTTTTTTATATAATAATTATTATTTCTAATATTATTCTGTTTATTATAATTTTTATTTGGTTATAGGAGTCATACTCTTGATGTTAAAATTTATTCTACCTCCTTCCAAAGAGCAAAAATTATACCTCGTTTGATTTACGACAGGTCGTGATTTTGTATTTTGTGGGGTGCAATATTATAATACTGTGATTAACACTTAAGTATAAAATCCTTGTTTTCCTTCTTGCAATCATGCGTGAACAAGAATCCCATGATCTTACTATCCCTGTCTCTACTTTTAGTGAGACACCCTTAACTACTGGCTCAACCGCTACTACAAATTGTACCACTCAAATTCCAACCTCTACTTTTTTCTAAGCTTCCTCTAGTTTCTCAAGCTATTATTGATGTTTCACTTTCTTTAAACTTTCCTTCTCCACCATCTATTCATGCCTACTCATTTGGTAACTTTCCTTATTCTTCTGTTTCTCATTCTCTTCCTTCTTCTTATCGTTTTCCTTATTCTTATGGTTTTTCGTTTCCCCAGTTCAATCCTTTACAACATCTTGTCCAATCTTCACATCCACAATTCGACCCTTCTCGACAGTCTCCGCGGCGGTTTTCTGTACGTTCGCCAGATCCTTTTCAAGTTTCTTTTTCTTCGGCACCAACTGTGCATTATATACTACCAATTCTGCTCAAATATAACTCTGGTAAGCCAAGTTTATGATAAGCTATTTTTAAATCCGTATTTCCTAGTTCCTTCTCCGTTCAACGGAAGTATGCAGCTACTATAGCTACTTTGCCAAACTTTGTCATGGAGCAGTTGCAGGACGCTCTTCCCGACAAATTGACTGCTGACAATTTTTTTCAAACTCTTGAAGACACTTAGTTAACTGTTTTGAAATTCCAAAAGATAAAAAACTCAAAACGTATTTCTGGCGAAGTACTGGAAGACAGCAAACCATCCCAGCTCCAGCTGGGGATTCTGGTTCACCGTAAAGACCCAAATCCCAATTCCGACAGTCAGGAAATTTTCCTCGAACTTTGGCTGAATCGTTTGACGCTTGAGACGTTGTTTAATGACGTTAATTAACCCTAGCTCCACGCTAGAAGAGTACGGTCAATTGGCGGACCGTATTCATACCTCTAAGCCTGACACTCTTCTGTGTCAGAAGTAGCTGGGTTTTAAAAACCACACACAACTTCAACCTGATATCGCCACTCTCCATATTGATGCATTTCGTCAGAAGATAACTAGTTCTAATCAGGCACTGCGGAAGGAGTTTGCTAATTCCAATACTGCAAACTTCCATTCTCTTTCCTAGAGAATTGCTGGACTTGAGGAAACAATGACGTCAATTGCAGCGACAATCCAGACCATTAACATAACGCAACAGGCGTTCTTACAGGACCAGCAACGTCCACAGTTTTCTCGTCCATTCTCGCCTCGCAGACCTCGCTCTCCATTTCTTCGTCCTGCCACCAACAATTCTGTAGATTCTCAACCAGGGGTCTGTTTCTACCACAGGAAATTTGGTGCTGCTGCAAATAAGTGTACCATGCCATGCACTAATTCCGATCTGTTCAATCCCCAAAATGGTGAACTGTCTTGTTCCCTAGACCTTGGCCGTCACCGAGTTTTCCGTTGCGTATTCATTGCTACAGATGTAGCACACCCTATCTTAGGTGCCGATTTCTTAGAGCGCTTCAACCTTTTGGTTGATATAAGGAATCGACGCTTGCTAGACGGGAATACCGACCTTAAAGTGTCTGATGTTCCCAAAGTTTTCACGTTAGATTAAATTTCTGTTGTCAATCCCAACTCTAATTCTTTTCGGACTTTCCTGATCTTCTTCGTCCATGTTCATCCTTACTGCCTCTTAAACATGATGTGAACATCATATTGAAACGATAGAACCCCAGTTTCTGCTCGTGCTGGGCGTCTCGCTCCTGACAGACTTCGGGCTGCACGTGCAGAATTCGAGAATAAGCTCGATTTATGGATTATCCGTCCTTTTAAATCTGCTTGGGCATCCCCTCTTCATTTGGTCCCTAAATCAAACTCACTGGATTGGCGTCCTTGCTCTAGACTACCGTCCCTTAATAGAGTACCGTGCCCTTAATAGAGTTACCGTTCCTGAACGATATCCTGTCCCGCACATCCAGTTTAAATTCAAATTTTCATGGCTCCACTATTTCCACTAAAATTGACTTAGTGCAGGCATGTCATCAAATTCTGGTGGCAGCCCAGGATATCCCAGAGACGGCTATAATAACGCCCTTTGGGTTATTCAAGTATCTTCGTGTGCCATACGGATTGAAGAATGCCGCCCTAACATTACAACGTTTCAAAAAATGTCAAAGAGAAAACTCTAAAGACAAATTTATTAGCGCTTATCCTGATTCCATACTCGTTCAGACGGGTGAAGATGGCTTTAAGATGGTCTTCATGCTCCTCTGCTGAAGTACTGGCTATCAGAATATCGTCGATAAATACTCTTTTGCTGGGTGTTTATCGACGATATTCTGATAGCCAGTACTTCAGCAGAGGAGCATGAAGACCATCTTAAAGCCATCTTCAACCGTCTGAACGAGTATGGAATCAGGATAAGCGCTAATAAATTTGCCTTTAGAGTTTTCTCTTTGACATTTTTTGACCACACTGTAACTGCAGATGGCATAACACCTTTCAAAGATCGAATCTCTGCAATATGTGACTTTCAATTCCCGGAAACTCATTGAAACCTTCGACAGTTTTTGGGAATTGGTAATTTTTACCATCGGTTCATCACAAGGGCAGCCTCTTTACTTGCACCACTATATTTTTTCATTCTTGTACACTAAGGTGAAGCGTCCAGAAGCTGATACCTTGACTTAAATGTTTTATTTAAGAATAATATTTTTATTTTTCCAAAACCTGATAGATTTTATAAATATTTCAAGATTGAAACACAAAGCAAAAATATTAAAGAAAATCTTTATTTTCACTTCAAAAGTTAAAAATCGTCCAATACTATTTGTTTAAGTATAGATAATATTTAGAAACTTTTTTTTGAAATAAATGTTATTTTAAGGTATTATCAGTTTTACAGATTTTACATGCCCTCCATCTGTTATTCCCCTTTGAGCAATAATGTTTGTTCGCGGTATATCAGTAACAGAATTTTCTTGCGATCAGTGAGCTTTGAAACATTTTTCCGCAGTTCTGCATTTAGTTTCTTTAATATTTGAAAGAAGTTTGTTGTATGCTTCATTCTTAAGTTTTCGGATAAAAAACCATACCTCCTGCTAACCATAAACTATGAAAGCAATTGGTATTTCAAGTATTGATCTCTATTTTGGTAGAAAAATTAAGCAATAAGGGAAAAATTTGTTAGGAAATTCCATCGACAATTATGAATAGGTGGTAGAGATCGACTAATTATTTTCGATAATTTGTCATTTTCCTTATATTTTCGAAGAGCACATCATAAAATATAAGGGAACCTGAAATCATCTCTCCATCCAGAGTTGTCCGCTACAGCCATCTCTACCTCTAGAGCATACGATTCTTTTAAAACCTCAGACCTTTCAGTATTTCATCGATAAATTTATAATTCAAATTATGACTTGTGGTATGTATATCAAGATTAAAAGTGCAGAATATGATTTAATAATCTCTGGTGTTGGTGTTGACACAATGACAAAATGTAGTGTTGATAATCTATGTACTGAGGTACATTCAGACCTATGTGTCACATTTTCTGCTGTATTTTAACTACAACCTCATTAATATTACCAGAGTTAACAGCTGTAGTATAACAAATTATCATTTTAATGCTAGACCATACAGCAAAGTCAACAAGAATCCTAGCTAATCCTTTAAATACACTTAGGCGAATTAACTTTCACAACGGACTATCGTAATTTAATTTCTCTCATGGGACATTGAAGACGTACTATTTAATACTCCTCTTTATTCTTTACTTTTACTTGTCCTTTGGGCAGCATTTTGTCATCAAAATGCAAGCAGCAATCTTTTTTCTTCTCTAAAATTAATTGTCATTTCAATTTTTGTTGTTCAGTGCATCTACAGTAATTTGAATATGCCGGACTGTGAAGGAGTTGGCAAATCTATCCAACTTTTTTCAAATCTTTGATAAACTTTTGATGCCTAATGAGTTGAAACTTATAGTTCAGTAACCAATTTGGTAAGCATAGCTGTAAAAAATCTTTGATTTGTTTTAGGGGAAGATTCATAGACGCTTTCGTCAGAACTGGTATCAGAAATTGTGATGGAAGTGCTTGAATTGTCATCTATTAAATCATAATGTAGAACACTTTCATTTTCTCTTTGAACGCATCTCTCTTTTTTGATGGATGAATTGATGAAATTGGGGCAGGTTTATGTGTTGCATAATCTATTTTCCCTATTTTTTACAGTTTCTTTTCTTCACACAACTATTCCCCTTTTGGCATTGTAATTTTAAATTCAGTACCTGTTTTCTAAAATTCTTCTTTTGGATATCTTTGATTTAAACGATAACCTAACCTAATCTTCGAAATTTTCAATTCTTGACAAATTTCTTTAATGTCTTCTTGTAGTACTTGGCAAATTCTTTGTTCAAATTTTAGCATTCTTATCGAGTCTACCATTGGAGTTAAAATAAGCCATTATATGGATTAGACTAAAGTATTGAATAAGACTACAAAAATACTATTAATTATAGGAGTTAATCTGAAAAAAAGGTAAAAATAATTGAAAACCATTAATTTATAAAATTTAAATAAGATAGAATATTTGAATATTAAACTTGCTTTTAAGTTTATTCGTTCATTTTATCTAATCTTAGATAGTAACATCTATAGCGATTGTATATATCACAATTATCGAAATGAAAAAATAATCAAACTCTTTGTACATATTACATAACCAAAGTTTTATGTATTACTCATAAAATACAATATAGAACATTCAAATTCTGGAATTCAAGCTACACAACTTACGGCTCCCATACATCTCTCAAAATAGCAAGTTTAACACTAAGTTTCAATTTCAGTACATTGATTCATCTTGACGAACGTATATACAGTATATCTTGAATCAAACACTCGCATGAATTTCCACATTTCCTATTTCTTAGCATCTTCAAACTATAGAATCAGGTAAATAATAAAGACTAAAAGATCCAAACAATCGTTGAGCTATAAATATATTTAATGTACGCGGGAATCTGAAATAAATCATTATTAAGTTTGCCAAATAAAAGCAGAAAATTATTATTTCTATTTGTAGCCTGGTGCTACTTTTTTCACGCAAATCAAAACGACCTTTATGTTATTGGTTTAAATGAAAAAATTCAGCCAATGAAATAGCAGGAATTTTTATATTAAAAAAAGGTTATATTTTCATTAAATATATATAATATAATATATATAAATTATATATGATATATATATTATATATATATATATATATCATATATATTAATATATATATATAATATATATATAAAAAAATAAACATATCTATATATTTATATCGATATATTAATAATATATATATATGATATATACTAGCTAAAAAAAATTTCGAAAAGTGAGTAGTAGCATACCCTCTTATATTGTTACTGCATGTAAAAGAAGCCCGCATGCTGAATTTCTTCAAAAATTAATCATATTTGGTGGTAGCTGCCAGCACCGAAATGTGTTATAAAACATCTTAAATGTCAAAATTTCCACAACCGCCACATGCGGATAACGACAGCCGGCGCGCTTTTTTTAAACGATGATATCCCCAGTAGCGCCTAATCCAAAAAAGTACACCTAATATACTTCAAAGGTGCCTTTCTCATTTCAGACGTTGTTGATTTTTGAAAATACATCTCTGTGCTTTTCTAGAATCTGCAAGATATCCTGCAGCTGCTCTTCATTTTTTGTAAGATGTGTGTTAATGGACTGTATAAAGCAACAGCCCTTTCAGCATTTTCATTAGAACATTTATTTTTTCAACATAGTTTTTGCCTTAAATGTTATTCATCCATTATTTACTCCATTTGAAGGATCTCGGGATTAAGAAAATGATATGGAGTGATAAACTTCTCGAAGAAAAGTTGCTTTTGAGGTAATGAAAACTTGCCGAGTGTGCTGTTCTGAAACAATCTTATCCGTATAATCAAGTCTTATTTTGTTGGAAGGCCTTTCAACAGCTGACATATCATTATTGACTTCATCGGTCAAAGAATGCGGGAGCACCAGCTCCGTTCAGTACCACCAAGTGCCGGACAGAGAGCTTTCCGCAGCAACTTGCAATACGTCTTTTTCGTTCTTAATCCTTAAGTTTCTGGAGAAATTGCAGGTCAGTTCTTGGTGATTTTGGCACACTAGGTGCTTGCAAACAAACTGCGCACAAGAAGAATGACTGTAAACCGAACAAAATTTTTTCCAGTCTCAGTGAGTTCTCTTTTATCATTTTTGATTTGGACTCTGAAAATATTTCCATTTTGATGCATATCAAACTCTTAAACCATCCCATCGTTGCTCGATGAATTTCCCCTGGTTTCACAAAATGAACTCCTTTAAGAGGAACGTCTCCAAGAATTATAATAGTCAACTCCAAAAGTTTAGCATAATCTTTTCTTGGATGCATTTTCTTCAGTTCCTGTTTGCAGAACGCAACAATTGCCTCTTTCTCTGGAATGCTCGATTTGGTAGTCTGATAATTGTCTTTATTTATTGTTTACCAACTGGTCTAAAATTGTTTAAACAGCTGTGTCTCTGGTCCAGCAAGTGCTCCAAGACACTTGTCAAAATACACCGAAATTATTATTATATATATATGTCGACAAACCAGTTGAAGCAGTGATCGCCCAAGTTTGAGTTCTATTATAGTGCAGGCTCCTTGCTTATTACCAGTATTGCTGGTAGTGGTGTCAAAACACGTGGTCTGTATATTATGTTCCAAATTCCAATCTTCCAAACATTCAATTACATCATTCGCAATATCAAAGCCCTTTCCTTAACAAAGTTTTGGGATTGCTAAGAGTTTTGAATTATCTTCTGCTGATACTAATATAGGTAACCTCTCTGTATTTGTGAAACCAGTGATATCTGGTAGAATTTTACCATCCCAATGTTCAGTCAATGGTGCATCTGTTGCAAAACTCTGTTTTATATCCTCAGCTATTTTTTTAACGTAGAGCGCTTCTTTCTCTCTGCAATGTACTTTTACTCAAAACAACGTGTTCAACATCAACTCCAAGGGCATTAACAGTGGATGCCAACACGCACTAAAAGCACGGCGATCACTTATTTTTGTCCTGTCCAGTGTCATTGCCACATCAGGTGTCACAATACGCTTTTTCTTGTACTGTCCACTAGATGAAGGTTTGTGTTTGGGTTTATTACTATCGTATGAATCAGTATTAGAGCTTGAAGTATCGCTAGTAGAACTTGAGCTAAATTTTACAACTACAGACATTTTCTTCTTCCTTATCTCTTCACGTTTTGTTTGTACTTCCAATCTCTTCTCTAGCAAGAGCTTTTCTATTAATTGCTTATGCAGTCACATCTACCTTTTTCTCTTTGAGCTGCAAGAAATATTTTATCTTCCTAAACCATCATTATTTGTAGTGCATTATTGTGAGCAATATCAAAAAGGTCGTTTAAACTCTGTTTAAACGCAATTTCACTTTTTGTTTGAGATGCATTCTGCTTGTGTTTGGATTTCTGTATTGATCTGTACTTGTCAATGCCAAGCTCGATATTTTTTGCAAACAATTATTCGATTTTTTGCTCTTGTTGGAAAATTTGCTTCTGCCAACCAAATGGAACAAATTTTATCAGATACAAAATTACATGCTTCTCTTAATGTGTTCTTTTTCAATGTAAAAGAAAACACACGCTTTTTCACAGTCTGAAATAAAATGAAAGGGAATGAATGCATTGTAAAAATACAATATTAAAAAATCCCCCTACAAGCTTGAGCCTGTCTAAATATATATATATATAATTATATATATATATATATATATATATATTATGATATATATATATATATATAGTATATATATATATATATAATAATATTATATAATATATATAATAGATATATAATATATATATATATATTATTAAAAGGTTTCAGAGAGATTGAATTGATTATAATGGTAGACCCAGCTGTTAATACACGCCTATATTGAAGACATTTTTGGACAATATTCCTCACCTCTTGATAGGTATGCTTGTATATACTCATATATCATATATAATATATAATATATATATATATAATATATATATATATATATATATATATATTATATATATATACTAAATATATACATATTATATATATTATATTATATATATATATACTATATATATATATTATATATATAATATATATAATATAATACAGTTGTATTCGCCACTTACGGTGTGACCCCTATTCATGGACGTGGTGATGTACTCCTAAAAATTGCACCATCTAGTGTAAATTGCGCAGATGAGCACAAACGCCTGCTTTAAATTGAGAGAGAATAAATTCAGCAAGAAACAGAAAATGTAAGAGAAAGAAGGAAGTACACCGGCGAACAAGGCTGGAGTTATTAATATCAACACAAACTAATGTACAGACAAATCACCCTATTTGCTTCGAGGGCGTCGTAGAGGTGGTGGTATGCCAGTGGTACGGTCCCTCGAGCACTTGCCTTTGCTCTACCTATAGAAAAGAGATAAATTACCAACATCGCGCAGAAAAGATAGGGACTTGTGAACTGATAAGCACATAATATTTTATTAGCTTTTTCGCCTTTGACTCAACCCTTTCCAAAAGCCGGGTAAAACCAAAGCCCCCAGATATGAGAGCAGTACTCCATACAAAGGCGGATGATACCCTTGTTTGGACAAACAAGTTAAAAAAGTCTCGCCGTCTAAACAGAACTCCCAGGTTCTTTGAGACTCTCCAAGTAATCGTAGTAATGTGTGGTTTTAACTCCATTTTTTCTGGTTTGTGTTATATTTGCAGTTTTATCAATAATTCCGATTATTACTGGTTCGTACTAATATCTTGCAACAGCACTTGTGATTTTTTAATTGAATACGCTCCCACTGGGAAATTCTATCAAAATTAGCGAAATTAGAATCGGAAAGATCAAGACAAGAGGCAATTCTAGAAGTAAAATAGGGAGCAGATTCGAAATGAGTTGAAGAACGAGGGATCGAATCATCAGCTTATGAATATATAGAGTTAGATGTGCAGGTGAGAATATCATTAATGAAAAGTATGAAAAAAGTAGAAGATAGAACTCTGAGGAAAACGGCTATTGGCAGAAAAAAAAATCGCCCAATCATCAACCACCGATATTGCGCTATTTGAAAGAAAGCTAGACATAAGTAAGATAAGAGAGATAGGAAACCAAAAGGAGGGTTGTATGAAGAGTAGTGACGTGTGCCACACCCGGTCATTTGCTTTGGATATGTCAAGTGCCACCACACAAGACTCCCCGGAAAAGGGCGGAAAAAATAAATCGGTTACATATTAAGGTATGTCGCTTGTAGACCTCAAGCGCCGAAAACTGTACTGGCGATCAGAAAGAAGAG
>JABUQX010015637.1:0-12500 GCA_015478945.1 Trachelipus rathkii | reverse complement strand
TCGTAAACGACATTTTACTTACAGATAAAAAATGAAAATTTATGGTAAACAAGATCAACCTCCACCAACCAACTAGACCGATGAATCTCGGACGGAGTATTTGCTTTTAGTTACTATGATTGAGCTACAAAGATTGAACAAAGTGCAATCAGCACAGAAAAACATCTCTATCTGCCCCTTGGGACGCAGAAATATCACTAGACAATAATAAGCAAAAGAACACAGAAACAGAAACGCAATTACCATCTGTTAGCGATATCATTGCAGAATCCATGGACGTTTTTTTGTTCTAGCAGGGATGAGGAATCTTGTTCAGAAGTGACAAAAGACACTACCATTGATCTGAGATTATCAAAAGTGATAAAGCTTGGAATCAGATAAAGATCCACTGGTTTAGTTGAGTGGATATTTGTAAAAGTTTTCCATATCTTGAAGAAGTCGCCGAAGAATTCCAAGCATGCCCTTCAAATAGTGTAGCTAGTGAACGTCTTTCAGCGGTGAAGATCTCATTAGGAATGACAGAATAGTCCAGGATGAGTTAGAGGAAAAGAGGAGGCCGAGGCTGAAAGACGATTGGCCTTTTTCAGTTGGGATAGTATTCATGGCAAACAGAACCATCAGAGGCGAAAATAATGAGGAGGAAAGCATAATTCACGAGAAGTTGTTTGAGGATGTTTAGAAGAGAGCCAGAGAAAAGATTTGTCGAGTTAGAGAGCGAGCCAAGGAGGTCAGCGCTACTTTCGTTTATCGAAAGTCCACTGCTTGCTTGAAGAGTATACCCCATGCAATGATTCTAGGCTGAATGAAAATTAACAAGAGGGCCGATAGAGATGACGAATGAGAACGAGAAATTTTTTCCACCATCCGAATTGCGGCACGTCTGTAGCCGCTGAGAATGGCAGAGAGACGAGCTACGATGAAGCCATTGGGTTTTGAGTGAGAAAAAGATTTAAGTCAAAGAAGTAGTAAGAAACCTGCTCATTCCCATCAACGATTACACGCGCCCAACTTTAATCGGTGCAGAAGTGAAGCGTGCATTCAGAAGGTCAAAGCATCAATCCAATTATAGTTAGCGGTAGAAGCAACTGCAATGTCCCCTCAATCGGCGGCGGCCTGATCAAGAGAAGAGTGCTCGCGGCGAAAAAAACCGCATCGTAGGGCAGGATGGAGCTGGTGGATTTAAAGTATTATAATACTGAATTCATAAGGTTGTCATGTTTATGATATTTAGCGGGGATAGGACTGCGTAACGGTTAAGGATGTTGAATTTATACTTCTATACGAGAGTAAGACTGGTGAACAAAGTAGGTCAACGCGTACACAGCAAAGTCGTGTTCAAGAATTGGTTGGGACGATTCCAGAATGTGTGTAGGTTCGTTTATATTAGTATGCTCCAGATCGTTGGGAATACTGAATAATTCGGCTTCCTTACCACCTAAATCAGTATGAGAGGAACCCATCCAATCAGTGAAGTTGTGTATCATTAGAAATCCCGCTTAAAATAGCACAGGACCTCTAGATACTTGGATTGAGATAGTAGACTATGACCAGTTTCGGAGAAAGTAGTATGAGTGGGTAACAGAAAAATGCATGAATAATCTAGTGTATGTTAGGTACGACAGCAGCGATAGAAAGCGCACATAGCCTCGATGTATGTCTAGAGACGAAAGAATCAGATTTTAAGCCACAGGAACATCCTAGTTAGGAAACAGTTTCGAACATCCTGTAGGTACAGGTCCGTTTCAATTTGTGGTTTGGGAAGAAGGGCAAGCGCTCATTCTTACCAAAAATAAAAAATAATTTGAACTAGATAGCGGCGGTTGACCACAAAAGGAAAAAAAAAAAAAGAAAGACAAAATGAACACAAACATATACCAGACATTAAAAGGAAAGGACGATAATAATAATAATTAATTCTTTGAAACAGAAAAGCCTAAATTTGAATGATTGGCAAAACTAAGTACAAACACAATGACGTGTAAAATAAATAATCTAAAATGGATGAATAGATCCAGAAAGTTTAAAAACACTACGCTGCACTCACACACACTCACGATATTGCGTGCAGTACAAAAAAGAAAAAAATTATTTGATTCAACTAGAAAAAGTGGAAAGCTAAAGTCTGGAGTAAATTTATGAATAAGGCTATTCAAATAATAGGTGTAAATATTACGCTAAAACCCCAAGTTGAAGAAACTAGAAAATCTATAGTTAAAAAAAATCTGATGGGAGATCGAAGAAAAAAAAACGGAATTGCTTTGAAAGAGAAAATAAGTTATTAAATATTATATATGATAATTTATAAAGTTAGGTAATTATAATATAATAAATGATATAATAAATTATTATTGTTATATATTTATGATACATTTATTTATATACTTATATACATGTTATATTTATTATCTAATATATGATATATACAATATGAATATATGTAGGATCTCAATAGTTGGATGTCATTAGCTAAATTAAGTCGTAAAAGTTCTCTCATAATTATCACCCAAAAAATTAAGAGAGTATTCCGAGCCAAGTATCGGCCATTTTAAACGATACCGAACTGTTACCGATACCCAAAGAAATGGCCATACTACCGATAGAACGATACGATTTACATATCGTAACAATCCCAATATACTAGTTATAGATATTATTAAGTGGTTGACATCCTAGGAACGAGAAAATTTAATAAAAATTCGTCGAACACGCTAATTCCAGATGATTGAGATGTTAAATAACATTAGTAAATGCTGGAATTTCAAATGGTTAATCTAATTAAAAAAACAAAAGTAAAAAAATATGATATATATTTTGGCGCTTCACAGCTGTAGGTCTTATAAAAATGAGCTAAACTTTGAACAATTTTTTTCAGTTTTAAATTGAACGAATGTTCGCCAAAGTCAGTAGAGACGCTTGCCAGATGATGATGGAATTAATAAAGTGAGATTTTACTATTTGTTTTATAATATCTTTAACCCTTGGATCCGGTGGCTGGGTGCTGTGGGCCTTTCGACGCCCCTCCCCTCTATATCTACGCCCCAGCGTCCCCGCGTTCAAGCGGGGGTGCCCCAGCTCAGCTACGGCATCGCGTCCGTGGTGCTTTTTTTTTAAATAAAAAATACCCATAAAAATTACAATTTATAAAAAAAATAAAGAACTTAAGAAAATGAAAAAATCCAATTCATATTAAAGTTAGTATAATAAAAATACATAATAATGAAATTATTTTTGTGAAAATTGCATAATAATTGAATCATAATAATAAACCCTGAAAACCATAATTTATTTATCTCTTAGTTACATTTTGAAACTTCACCAAAATCAAATGGAAATTATTTGTTTTTATCTTATTAAAATAAAAAAATACTTAATTTCAGTCTTTCGCTTCACATACTCCCAAATATAACGAAGTCATACCACACTAAATGTCAGATATATATATATATCATATAATATATATATATATATATAGATATCCATGATAGGTATATATATATATTATATATATAATATATAATATATAATATTATATATTAATTATACGTAATGGGGGAAAATCAGTCACGGAGGGGAAAACCAGTCACTTTATATAATATTGTTAATATTTTTTTAAATAAAAACATTTTCTCAATTAGAGAAAGGTTTTTAAAGTAGCAAATAAAATTATAATTTTAACCATATAAAAAAGTTTACCGAGGAAAATAGACTTACACCTCCATACTAAGTCAAAAAAACAATTTCCCCCAAGTTGGAAAAAAAATTTTTTTTAAATTGCCAAAAATTCTAAGACTTGGTCGAATCTCATAGAATTTAAGATATCAGAATTTCGATTTAGATGGATATTGGGAAGTCTATTTTTAAACAATTATTTTCCAATGTAGAAACAATGTAAAATATAAGGCTTATTTTAAACTTGGAGCTTTTGATGTATTTTCGCTATTAAAGTAGTGTAAACACAAAGTGTACTACATATTTCTCTTCAGTATAAACTTGTATAAAAATGTCCATTTTTTTAGTTATTCTATAATTCTAGATTCTATTGATGTTATCTACACTATAAGACATTGGTGTAAATATAAGACCTATCTATACTCATCTAGTGTTAAGGATAAAAAAACAGTGTACATTGTTGATATTTGCCTACATAACTTCAACATAATAAGAAGAAATGCCAATTTTGTTGAAAAAAGAAGTGGAGATAATATATTGATTATTTATTAAAAAATTGATCAATAATTTTGTGAAAATTTTTTTGGCAAAAAGTTCCCGGTGAAATGTGCATACTTAGGCCTACTCGTAATATAAAGTGACTATTTTAGAGACAGAGTTTACCGAGATGACATTTTTAATTAGCAATACTGTAATACCCATATTCATTATGTGATGTTTTTTCACATGCTATTTATGATTAATATAGAATGAAAAAAATATTCAAAATTTGTAAAAATCAACGTTTTGCAAATATGTAATCATATAATGTACAGCTCTTCGTTAATGCAGTTGCAACAATAATCTATAACATTATTAAACTCTATTTAAACATTTAAATATAATTAAATTGATTTGGACAAGACGAAACCAAATTAAATTTTAATGCGAGCTTTCCCCTACGCCCCTGACCGGTTTGTATCCCCCGAATTTCAATGTTGTTATTATTTCATTATTCTAAAACATTTTAAGTTGTCTCTCGGTAGTTCGAAATTTGTTCGCTTATAGAGGGTAACTTAAAAATTTAGATTTATTCATGATTTCTATATAAAAAAAAAAAAAACAAACTTAGCTTAAAGTTTCACGATTTTACCGCCATTTACGGTATATATATTAATATAGTATATAATATATATATATTACCGTAATATATATATAGTAATATAGTATAGGTATAACAAGGATCGATAGGTATATAATAAGTATAATTATAATAAGATTATATATATAATATATATATATTATTATATATATATATAATTATATATATAAGTATAGATAATTAATAATATTATATATAACCAGGATTACAACTCCTCGGTTATGAATCATTCGTGTGCCTCATATATTATATACTATTAGTATATATACATGTATATATATTAAGGTTTTAAAGCCTTTAAATGAAGATAACTAATCCTACCGACTCATAATCTGCTCCCCAGTAGGTATATCATTACTTAAGTATTATTAGTATAGTATATATGATATATTACATATATATATATACATCCATATACCTATATTTTTAAACGTAATATACGTATATATTATGAAATCTGTATAGAATATATTTTATATATATATAATATTATATCATAATATATAAACTAGTCATAAGTCTATATATATTTATTTATGAAATATATATATTTGAATATAAAAAGAAATTAACATTAGTAAGAATTGAGGTGGGAAAAACAATCTATTCATCTCTTAAATAATGTAATAAAAAATCTTATTACTCACATTGTAGGTAAAAATAGTTTATAAAGACAATAACACTCCTTTCATTTAATGTAAACCATAGATGTTATATGTTGCTTTCTAAAATTGCATTTATGTTTTTAAAATCTTTTGAAAAAAAGACATGACCCACCTAGCGTTGGGGAAAAAAAAAAGTTCTTTTCGTGAACAGAAAGCATGCCGATGTTGATCAGTTCCTTCAGAGCAAGTAAAAATTGTAAATGTATTTTAAAAAATTATAAAGAGGGTAATATTGTTTTACACCTTTCAGTATTTCATTTTTTCAAAATACGCAGGATACCTGTTATTTCTCTTATTTCCATTTATTTTATTAAAATACAGGAGGTAGCAGATACTACCTTTCTTCTATATTTTATCAATTGTTTCATTACAATGTTATAGTAGTGTTGTAGCCTGCAGATCTGCTGTTTACAGTATTGACAACCTTATGGTTAAATATATATGGTTACAATTTGTATCATATTAAATCATATTTATATTTACTTTAAACATTAATGTATATTAGATTCAAGACAGATAACTGAGTTCAGCAAGACAAAACTGATAAGGACTTAAGGGATGCAAATGAAATAATAAAATATTTGAAATTAAAATTTATACATTGAGATATATGAAATAGAGGATGAGTGAATGCCTAAATTAAATATTTGGCTTTGCCGAATATCAACTTTGATTCTCTATGTCACTAGTCCCCACCCATAGACACCCATTTCATAGCTGTATATCTGACTACGGTGCTGTGACTACTTTCAAGCTCATTATCACTGGGCTCATCAGGGTGATCAGCCACATTTAATTTTGATAGGACTATAAGTCTGAGTATGCTCAGAGCGTATGATCAGTATCCATGGCGAGGAGAGAATTGATATTTGAAGGGAGCGGAGGGGGCAATTGGAGATTACACACGGACTCGTTAAGCATTAGCTCCTCTAGCAGTGAATCATCGCTCGTCCAGTTTGGAAAATTTTCAGAATGCCTCACTGTTGCTATGATTAAGATGAGCAAGAATTATAATACGTAGTTGTTGCAACGGTCACGAACAACAAAAGTAGGGACCATATTTTCGATGCAAAGGCCTGTTGCTATCGCTTGTTAGTTTTCCTTCGAAAAATAGTTACAGGTCATCATGACTTTGTTTCACATGCGCTCATTTCAAATTCTATGATTAAATTACATTATGAGTGAAAAAATGTTACTGAAAGCTGAAACCATTAAGAAATAACAATTATATTAAGCCACAATGACAAAATTACTTATCTGATCGTTCAAAATTCCCAGTATACCTGATAAACATACTAGAAATATGCATAGAACACCCATAAAAAGTTTTGAACAACGAAACTCAGGCTGGCTTGCGCACGTGTATGATCGAACACACCACCAAAAATGCCAAATTAGAGCACATATTTTGCAATTTATAATAAAATTGTTCAACATGTAAATTCCACAGCACTTAATTTTGAAAAAGAATTGCAAAAAGATATATTTTTGTCTTGTTTTTTCAGGCTGTTGTTCTTCCCCCATCTTCAACATCTTGTCTATCTCCTTCCGCAATTCTGCCCGCGTGGTGTCAGGTAGTGTGTAAGGTCTTAGATTATACATTTTTGCTAATATTTAGTTAGAGAGCAGAAATTGCATATTTAAAGAGCTCTTCAGTCCCTTTTAAAATGAACTGAAGACCGCAATCTTCTCTACAGACATACCTGAGAGAGAGAATTATTGAAGAAAATGTATGTGGTGGCACACCCAAAAATTTAATTATACCCCAATTTTTGGGCGGGGGCCCATATGCTTTCGAAGCCCTAACCGATTGGGCTAAAATTGTGGAGGATTCTTATTATTGTAGCTACTAAAAACTTATAAAATAAAAAATTTAAAGCAAGGAATATTCCGGAAAAGAGATGTAAGTGTCAAAAATGGTATTTCCTATTTGATCTCACATGGGAAACACCATATATGCAGGTCATTCCAGAAACTAAGAGTTACCACACACCTCTTAACCACTATCATCAGATTTTTGCTCTAATGTTGGTGAGATAGGGATCTTCAAGCCCTAAAAAAACCATTTCTTCAATTATTTCCAGCCTTTTGGCCGCGCTATACAAACCAATACTTCAAAATTCTGGGGGCGGTCTAAAAATTTTGGATTTGAGCTCCACCACTTTCACTTTAAAAGAGCCGATAACTTAAAAACCGACTACTATAACCCCATAAAAAATATAAGGATAGATATATAATATAGCTATTATATATATATATATCACTATTGTATATATATATAATATACCCTATATAAGAGTAAACAACAATAGACTATTATGTATATATACTAAATATATAAATATAATTTCATACTCTATATCATATATATAATCATTATTATTATATTAGTATATAAACTAGTATATTTCAAAATAGTTATAGAATATATATATATACGTATAGTAATATATCAGGGTGGTTCAAAGTACAAGGACTATTTACTGTTCTATCTTAAGCTACATTTTTGGGGAAGCTACGTGTACTTGTACTCGCCTTGTACCCTTGTCAGTTCCTAGAAACCGTGCTAATCTTTAGCGTGGTACTTTTACTTGAGCTCTTTTGCTACCTTCCTGGTACTGTGTGCTTCCACCCTCACGTCAAGTACTATTGGCATTCTTCCTCAACTGCCAATATTTTGTCTATTCTCTTTTATCAGTTTTCCTACGTATTCGCAATAATTATTTCTTATTGATGGCATTGTGTCAAACATAAACACAATATTTGCATTATATATCACTAGTTATTAATCATATATATACCGATATGCATATATATATATACGTGATAATTAAAAAATTGTAAATTAGTATATACTATATGTATTACACTATATACCATATTAATAGTAATATCATATATATATATTACTAACCTAATTATAAACAAATATCTAGCTTATATCCATATTAGAATTATAGTATATATATATACTTATATCAGTATTAACTGAGTATACTATATATATATAATACATACTAAATATACATAATATATATATATATATTCTTAATGCAAAATACACCTTTTTTTTTCCCAAGACGGGGTAAGGTGTGTAACATGCACCGGAAACAGAAAAAGTATTAGTAAGGTCGAGGAAGATGACGCGAGTCGAAAAGAAATCCCAGCCTTAGCCTCCCCTTTTATACCTGTTAGTGAGAACTCGCGCGCCTAGTCAGAATCAAATCACCCTACAGCTCCATCGGGTCCGCGGACGGACCCTTCACTATGCTATTCTTGCCATGTGGTTTCACCCTTGGCCCAGAGTGTGGGTCACAAACCTATTACCACCCCTCACAAAACCTGCTATTCACTCCTGTTATATGCGTATGAAACCTTCTTCTTGCCCCTGCCAAAACTCACCATTTTCCAACGTCCTCCAGTAATTCTTGCTGACCCAATACCACTTTTCTTCGGAGTCACTCACCAGCCAGCATATTCCCACACACCAACCTATTAGGCATTCGCTTAACCAACCGACTATCATCAATCCTTCCACGCATGACCAAATCACCACTTCCTCAATGCGCACTTTCCATTTTTTCCCTTATTTATTTCCCTTTTTTCACACCACACAACTCTCTTAATACGTCATTCTTCATTTTCTTTCTCATTCCAATCTTCTAGTCCATCTGAACTGATTTGTAATGTATATCTATACACTTCTTATTCTAGACCATAGGTCTCACTACTATACTATTAACACGGTGCTAACAATTATTAGCCAGTCATGTAGAGGATTGCGCGCACAGGAAGATTCAATCCGATTTCATTACCAAGGATGTGAATGCGATCCAGCCATCGACGCCGCCTATTCAACAAACCTTGCCTACTACACTTTATGGCATTCATCCGTTTCCCTTTACGTTTCCACGAACATTATATATCCTTAAGATATTTAAGCTCTAGTCACTTTTTCCAAGTGCACTCACTCAGTTCTAGCATATACTTCATCACAAAGGAATTTTTGGTCCCCCTTCTACAACTAAGCAGACTTATCCATGAACTGCACATCACCCACATTTTACATCACCCTGCCAAATCCCCTACCAATCTCGCTCTTCAAACTCCCTTCATGATTCCACCCGCAGCGAAAAACTGATCTTATATTCACCTCGAAGTTGTTTACTATTTGTATATTATACTTCTATATTCTTAAATAATTAGAGGCTATTGATAATATATACTATATGATAATAAAAATATACCATATATATTATAAGATATATATGATATATATCTATAATATAGGCAGATGCTGATTTTATCTGATTTGAATAGTTGTGTTGTAACAAAAGCGTTATTGGGAGGTATCAGTCCGATGGATGAAGCGAGTAGCGATATATTACCGCTGTATAAAGGTAAAGGTAGTAAGGTAACTGTAGTCGAGCTCACGCTTGTCAACTGCTAGCCCGGTAAACGTTTATTGCACGCTCGTGCATCGTATGGAAGATATTCTTTTATGAGACCGGGTTACATGATCAGTTTTGCGCTGCCCGGAATGGCATGGAAGAACTGAATTTGGGGTTAAGAACAAGGTGCGTGGTTAGAAAGTGGAGAGGCTATGTTGGATGCAAAATCTGTACGCATTGAAGACAAATAGCAGTGGATAATGAAGCGGAGGAGGAAGAATTAAATATGTAATTAGGATATTAATGATTTGCAACCACAGCGTGTATTAATATGGATATAATAGTGAAGCTTCTCAGTTGGCTAATCGCAATTCGGTCAACGCTCTTGTCTAGTGATAATGGTAGTTGGTGGTTAAAGCTTGTGAATGGAATCAAAAGTATGTATGATGATAGTGAAGGCGGTGTTAATAATAAAAGACTTCTATTTCGACCGGTGAAATTAATAGCGGAGTAGACAGATTTGCGATGTGTCTCCTTGGCATCCCAATCTGTATATGGATGACGGTATGAAAAGAATTAATGAGGTAGGTTGGATAAGAGGATAGTGTTGTAGAAATGATTGGGAGCAATGAGAGCCGTGTTAGGTTCCCCTACCTATTATATAGGATGATTTGGTTGGTTGTGGGGAATCTGAAACGTGAGTTTGAGGAGACTGGTAGAGAAGATTTCGGCTATGAAGATTGTAAAGGCGCGGAGTTTAGAAAGTAAAACGTAGATAAGAGTAAGCGTTGATGGTTGTGAGTGAGGACAATCCTCTGTGTGAAGTTATGTTAGATGGTGCGCAGCTGAAAACAAGTGTCTGAATTAACGATATTTAGGATATGATGTTTAACTGACAAAGAAACGCGGATGATGCAGAGTGTAGGTAGGAAAGTCGGATAAATGGCACGAAGGATGACTGGTTTGCAATTAAATCTTTTGGTAGAATTGAAGAGGGATTAAGGTCTAGAGGTGCCGCTAAGGTCTTACTTGAGGGTATGTTGCTTACCCGTGCTAGATGCTATAGTAGATGGACTACTGCGTCTGGAATAAAGAGTGAAGATCCTAAGGTACATTGTGTCAGATGGACAATCTTAGTGGCTGTTCAGGTTTAAGCCGAAATTGCTTCAAAGTAGTAATGAGACAAAGAGACACGGGGGTTTCGGGGGAGGAGGGAATGGGGTAATATGACCGAAAAAAAAATTGGACAAAAATGTTTGTTTGTCATGGGGGAAAGGATGGATGATAGTAGGTCGGTTTAAACGGAATGTTAGTCAGTATACATCCATTTAAGCCGACCGACTATCATTACCATCCTTTCCACTCATGACCAAACCAATCTCAACGTACTTTCATTTTTATTCTCTAATTTACCCCATTCTCCACACCAAACAACTCTCTAATACGTTCATTCCTCATCCTGGTTATTCATTCTTTTCACACCCCTAAAAAACCCACCCGCCCTCCCAACTTTTTTTAAAAAGAATTTCCTTTCTTAAAGCAGAAACATTAGTACTTAGGAAAGATCTATTTATAATAAAACCCTCCTTTATTCCAGGGGACCCCACTAGCTCCCACTGACTATACTATTATAATCCACGGCAACAACGGGACAACAAAAAACCCTCAAGTAAGACCATCTAGCGCATCTCAAGAGCCTAAATCCCTTTACGATCCACCAAACACTTAATTGCCACCCAGTCACCTTATGTGCCCGATTACAGCAGACTTTCCACATTGGTATCAGTGGTGAGACGTCTGGGATTCCGACCATGTGATGGGAACCCGAAGAAAAGTGGATTTGACGTCCAGAAAGGAATGCACTGGAGAGAGAAGATTGTGAGTTTGGCAGAGGCTGGTAGAGAAGAAAGGTGAATAACGGTGAGTGAATGCTGCGGAGTTGTTGGAGGAGCTAATGGTCTGTTACACCACCTGGCCAAGGAATGAAACCCAAATTAGACATGTCCCGATTTGCATAAGTGAGGGTACCAATCGCGGGTCCCGTAAGCCTCTAAGCTGTGAGATTTTCTGACCTGCTGACGATTCCTCACAATTGAGTTAAAGGGGGCGGGGGGTTCATAAGGCTGGGCTTTCTTTTACTTGCCTTTCAGATTCTTGTTACCCTACTTTTTCTGTTTTCCAGCATGCATTGTAGGGCACCCCTTCCACTCCCATCTGGGGTGATGAGATGAGGTACGGATGCATGATCATGATGTATGATGTATGATATAATAGTATTATACTATATATATATATATATATATATATATAAAGATATAGTATATTAATATATACGCTATCTATATATATATATTATACTATATTATACTATTACCATCATAACTAATAGGTACTAATATTCATTAAGTAAGCGGCATATATATCGCAAGTTTCGATAATAGTACTTGTACTGGATACCAGGTACTGGGTTTGTACTATGCTACTGTGTACTTGAAACGCGGAAAATTCCTAGGAGTACTTGTAATCTGCGTGTACTTGACTGTTGTAACAAGTCTGAAGTACTCTTGTACTCTTGGCTCACATCTATTGTTAGAAGAAAATGTACTTGAACCCACAGCTCTGGCAATCCTGCTC
>JABUQX010015636.1:17500-29507 GCA_015478945.1 Trachelipus rathkii | reverse complement strand
TCCGGGTTTCCTCTACGGAGTCACTATAAAATAATGACGTTTCTCGATTACCATAAAAACGACCTCGAACGGTCAAACGGCAATATTTTCAGGGATGAGCTATCGTTAAGCGTATTAATTATGATTATAGTGACGTTTATTCTGTACCGTTTATAAGTCGAAGGTATAAGTTAAAATTTGAAAAAAAAAATTCAATTTTTCCCGAGGTCGACTTTTTGGAGAGAGATTTTGATTTATACCTTTTGAGTTATAAACGGTTCCGACGAAACGTCACTATTGGAACTATTATTACCGTCGTGCAATATTTTTTATTAGTTTTTTTAATTTAGTTACCTCTAAAAATTATTTATCGAAGAAAATGGAATTTAAGGGAGACTAAGCTATAAAAAAAATTTAATATAAATATTTTTTTTTATTTTGTTTAATTTAACCCTCTATAAATTATTTATGGTAGAAAACGAAATTTAAGGGAGACTTAACTATAAAAAAAAAATTAAATAAATAAATATGTACAGATCATGATAAATAATTAAGTATTTAAGAAAAATTAAGAACGAAGAAAAAATAAATATCCAATATGTGAATAACTTATTATTAGCAATTCTTTACAGGCTTAGATTCCGTAAATATTTTTTTTTTTGGTTTCTCTCGGGAAAAAAACTCGCTTAAGGAACAAAAAATTTATTTTGCACCATCTCCCGAAAAGTAGAGAGTAACGTTATTTCGTCCCCCGAGTGAACCATAGGAGGGTACCTTTAATATTTTTTTTACGTTAATTTTTAAAGTGTAGCAAAAAATCGCTCAAAGCCTATAGGAAATGGGGGTCGTGCGTAGTTTTTCTAAATAATTTTTGTTTTAGTTACCTCTAAAAATTATTTTTCATAGAAAACTGAATTTAAGGGAGACTAAATTAAAAAAAAATAATAATATATATAAAGTACACTTGCCCTTCGAAAAAAAAACTCGCTTAAGAACGAAAAAATTTATTTTGCAACATTCTCCCGAGAAAGTAAAAAGTTACTTTATTCTTTTGTGCCACCGATCGAAAGCGTAAGTGGGGACCTTGTAAGATTTCTTTTACGTCGATATTTATATTAAGAATGGATATTTCAGGATAACTTTACCGTGAACTTTCGTTTTTTTCCTCCAAACATACGATAGTGACGTTTCGTAATTACCGAGACGTTCCTCGCAGGGGATCAATCGCGGCCGGGTTTCCTCTACGGCGTCACTATAATATAATGACGTTTCTCGATTACCATAAAAACGACCTCGAACGATCAAACGGCAAAGCGTAATAATTATGATTATAGTGACGTTTATTCTGTACCGTTTATAAGTCGAAGTTATAAGTTAAAATTTGAAAAAAAAAATTTCAATTTTTCCCGAGGTCGAATTTTTGGAGAGAGATTTTGATTTATACCTTTTTAGTTATAAAAACGGTTCCGACGAAACTCACTATTGGAACTATTATTACGCTTAACGACGTTTTAAGCGTAAAAAATGGATTCCTAAACGCGTTTAGAAGTTTCATTTATTTTGGGCTTTTACGAAACGTCACTATATGACGATGACGTTTCCGAGGTAAATGGGCGTCGTGCAATATATTTTTATTATTTTTTTTAATTTAGTTACCTCTAAAAATTATTTATCGTAGAAAACGGAATTTAAGGGAGACTAAACTATAGAAAAAAATTAATATAAATAAATATAGTACAGATCATGATAAATAATTAAGAATTTAAGAAAAATTAAGAAGAAGCAAAAAAAATAAATATCCAATATGTGAATAACTTATTATTAGCAATTCTTTACAGGCTTAGATTCCGTAATTATTATTTTTTTTTTGGTTTCTCTCGGGAAAGAAACTCGCTTAAGGAACAAAAAATTTATTTTGCACCATCTCCCGAAAAGTAGAGAGTAACGTTATTTCGTGCCCCGAGTGAACCGTAGGAGGGTACCTTTAATATTTTTTTACGTTAATTTTTAAAGTGTAGCAAAAAATCGCTCAAAGCCTATAGGAAATGGGGGTCGTGCGTAGTTTTTATAATTAATATTTGTTTAGTTACCTCTAAAAATTATTTTTCATAGAAAACTGAATTTAAGGGAGACTAAATTAAAAAAAATAATAATATAAATATAAAGCACACTCGCCCTCAAAAAAAAACTCGCTTAAGGAACGAAAAATTTATTTTGCAACATCTCCCAAGAAGTAAAAAGTCACGTTATTTTGTGCCCCGATCGAAGCGTAAGTGGGGACCTTTAAGATTTCTTTACGTCGACATTTATATTAAGAATTGATATTCAGGTATTCACATATCATTAATTGTTTATTTTTTCTATGTTCTTAATTTTTCCTAATTTTCATCATAACTTTATCCGTGAACTTTTCGCTTTTTTCCTCAAAACACGATAGTGACGTTTCGTAATTACCGAGACGATCCTCGGAGGGGATCAATCGCTGCCGGGTTTCCTCTACGGCGTCACTATAAAATAATGACGTTTCTCGATTACCATAAAAACGACCTCGAACGATCAAACGGCAATATTTTCAGGGATGAACTATCGTTGGGCTGTGAATAACATATTATTAGCAATTCTTTACAGGCTTAGATTCCGTAATTATTTTTTTTTTTGGTTTCTCTCGGAAATAAAACGCGCTTAAGGAACAAAAAATTTATTTTGCACCATCTCCCGAAAAGTAGAGAGTAACGTTATTTCTTGCCCCGAGTGAACCGTAGGAGGGTACCTTTAATATTTTTTTTACGTTAATTTTTAAAGTGTAGCAAAAAATCGCTCAAAGCCTATAGGAAATGGGGGTCGTGCGTAGTTTTTATAATTATTTTTTTTTTAGTTACCTCTAAAAATTATTTTTCATAGAAAACTGAATTTAAGGGAGACTAAATTAAAAAAAATAATAATATATATAAATTACCCTTGCCCTCGAAAAAAAAACTCGCTTAAGGAACGAAAAAAATATTTTGCAACATCTCCCGAGAAGTAAAAAGTTACGTTATTTTGTGCCACGATCGAAGCGTAAAGTGGGAACCTTTAAGATATTCTTTACGTCCGATATTTATATTAAGAATTGATATTCAGGTATTCACTTATCATTAATTGTTTATTTTTTCTATGTTCTTAATTTTTCCTCATTTTCATCAACTTTATGTGTGAACTTTTCGTTTTTTTTTCCTCAAAATACGATAGTGACGTTTCGTAATTACCGAGACGATCCTCGGAGGGGATCAATCGAGGCCGGGTTTCCTCTACGGCCTCACTATAATATAATAACGTTTCTCGATTACCCTAAAAACGACCTCGAACGATCAAACGGCAATATTTTCAGGGATGAACTATCGTTAGGCGTATTAAATATTATTGTGGTGACGTTTATTCTGTACCGTTTATAAGTCGAAGGTATAAGCTAAAATATGAATAAAAAATTTTCAATTTTTCCCGAGGTCGACTTTTTGGACAGCGATTTTGATTAGGCCTTTTGAGTTATAAACGGTTCCGACGAAACGTCACTATTGGAACTATTATTACGCTTATCGACGTTCTAAGAGTAAAAAATGGATTCTAAACGCGTAGAGTCATTTATTTTTGGGCTTTTACGAAACGGTCACTAATAGACTGAGGAACGTTCACAAGGTAAAGGGCATCGTGCCAATATTTTTTTTATTATTTTTTTTAATTTATTACCCACTTAAAAATTATTTATGGTAGAAAACGAAATTTAAGGGAGACTAAACTATAAAAAAAAATTAATATAAATAAATATAGTACAGATCATGATAAATAATTAAGTATAAATTTATTTTGCAGCATCTCCCGAGAAGTAAAAAGTTACTTTATTTTGTGCCACGATCGAAGCGTAAGTGGGGACCTTTAAGATTTCTTTACGTCGATATTTATATTAAGAATTGATATTCAGGTATTCACTTATCATTAATTGTTTATTTTTTCTATGTTCTTAATTTTTCCTTATTTTCATCATAACTTTATCCGTGAACTTTTCGTTTTTCCTCAAAATACGATAGTGACGTTTCGTAATTACCGAGACGTTCCTCGCAGGGGATCAATCGCGGCCGGGTTTCCTCTACGGCGTCACTATAATATAATGACGTTTCTCGATTACCATAAAAAAGACCTCGAACGATCAAACTCCAAAAAGAAACTCGTTGAACTATCGTTAAGCGTAATAATTATGATTATAGTGACGTTTATTCTGTACCGTTTAAAAGTCGAAAGTTATTAAGTTAAAATTTTGAAAAAAAAAAAATTTCAATTTTTCCGAGGTCGAATTTTTGGAGAGAGATTTTGATTTATACCTTTTGAGTTATAAACGGGTTCCGACGAAACGTCACTATTGGAACTATTATTAAGCCGCTTAACGACGTTTTAATAGTAAAAAATGGATTCTAAAAACGTAGAGTCATTTATTTTGGGCTTTTACGAAAACGCTCACTATATGACGAGGGACGTTTCCAAGGTAAAGGGGCATCGTGCAATATTTTTTATTAATTTTTTTTAATGAATAAAAAAATTTCAATTTTTCCCGAAGGTCGACTTTTTGGAGAGAGATTTTGATTTATACCTTTTGAGTTTAAAAGGGTTCCACGAAAACGACCCTTTGGAAATATTATTTACGCTTATCAACGTTCTAAGAGTAAAAAATGGATTCTAAACGCGTAGAGGTCATTTATTTTTGGGCTTTTACGAAACGTCCACTATATTGACGAGGACGTTTCCCCAAGGTAAATGCGCATCGTGCAAATATTTTTTTATTATTTTTTTTAATTTATTACTCTAAAAATTATTTATGGTAGAAAACGAAATTTAAGGGAGACTAAACTATATAAAAAAATTAATATAAATAAATATAGTACAGATCATGATAAATAATTAAGTATTTAAGAAAAATTAAGAACGAAGAAAAAATAAATATTCAATATGTGAATAACTTATTATTAGCAATTCATTACAGGCTTAGATTCCTTAATTATTTTTTTTTTTGGTTTCTCTCGGGAAAGAAACTCGCTTAAGGAACAAAAAATTTATTTTGCACCATCTCCCGAAAAGTAAAGAGTAACGTTATTTCGTACCCCGAGTGAACCGTAGGAGGGTACCTTTAATTTTTTTTTACGTTAATTTTTAAAGTGTAGCAAAAAATCGCTCAAAGCCCATAGAAAATGGGGGTCGTGCGTAGTTTTTATGAATAATTTTTGTTTAGTTACCTCTAAAAATTATTTTTCATAGAAAACTGAATTTAGGGGAGACTGAATTAAAAAAAAATAATAATATATATAAAGTACACTTGCCCTCGAAAAAAAACTCGCTTAAGGAACGAAAAATTTATTTTGCAACATCTCCCGAGAAGTAAAAAGTTACTTTATTTTGTGCCACGATCGAAGCGTAAGTGGGGACCTTTAAGATTTCTTTACGTCGATATTTATATTAAGAATTGATATTCAGGTATTCACATATCATTTATTGTTTATTTTTCTCTGTTCTTAATTTTTCCTAATTTTCATCATAACTTTATCCGTGAATTTTTCGTTTTTTTCCTCAAAATACGATAGTGACGTTTCGTAATTACCGAGACGTTCCTCGCAGGGGATCAATCGCGGCCGGGTTTCCTCTACGGCGTCACTATAATATAATGACGTTTCTCGATTACCATAAAAACGACCTCGAACGAACAAACGGCAATATTTTCAGGGATGAACTATCGTTAAGCGTAATAATTATGATTATAGTGACGTTTATTCTGTACCGTTTATAAGTCGAAGTTATAAGTTAAAATTTGAAAAAAAAAATTTCAATTTTTCCCGAGGTCGAATTTTTATAGAGAGATTTTGATTTATACCTTTTGAGTTATAAACGGTTTTGGTGAAATTTTCGTTTTTTTCCTAACGATGTTCTAAGCGTAAAAAATGGATTCTAAACGCGTAGAGTCATTAATTTTGGGCTTTTACGAAACGTCACTATATGACGAGACGTTTCCAAGGTTAAATGGGCATCGTGCAATTATTTTTTTATATTTTTTAAGTTGAACAATTTCAAAAATGTTTCCCGAGGTCGACTTTTTGGAGAGTGGAGATTTTGATTTATACCTTTTGAGTTATAAACCGGTTCCGACGAAACGTCACTATTGGAACTATTATTACGCTTATAACGATGTTCTAAGCTTAAAAAAATGGATTCTAAACGCGTAGAGTCATTTATTTTTTGCCGTTTTTACGAAACGTCACTATATGACGAGGACGTTTCCAAGGTAAATGGGCATCGTTTTAAATATTTTTTTATTATTTTTTAATTTAGTTTACCTCTAAAAATTATTTTACATAGAAAACGGAATAAGGCGAAGACTAAACGTATATAAAAAAATTAATATAAATAAATATTGAGTACAGATCATGATAAATAATTAAGTATTTAAGAAAAATTAAGAAACGAAGAAAAAATTAAATATCCAATATGTAAATAACTTATTATTAGCAATTCATTACAGGCTTAGATTCCTTAATTATTTTTTTTTGGAATTTCTCTCGGGAAAGAAACTCGCTTAAGGAACAAAAAAATTTATTTTGCACCATCTCCCGAAAAATAGAGAGTAACTTTATTTCGTGCCCGAGTGAACCGTAGGAGGGTACCTTTAATTTTTTTTTTTACGTTAATTTTTTAAAGTGTAGCAAAAAAAATCGTCAAATCCCATAGAAAATTGGGTCGTGCCGTAGTTTTTATGAATATTTTGTTAGGTAGTTACCTCTAAAAATTATTTTTCATAGAAAAACTGAATTTAAGGGAGACTAAATTAAAAAAAATAATAATATATATAAAGTACACTTGCCCTCGAAAAAAAAAAACTCGCTTAAGGAACGAAAAATTTATTTTGCAACATCTCCCGAGAAGTAAAAGTTACGTTATTTTGTGCCACGATCGAAGCGTAAGTGGGGACCTTAAAGATTTCTTTACGTCGATATTTATATTAAGAATTGATATTCAGGTATTCACATATCATTTATTGGTTATTTTTTCTATGTTCTTAATTTTTCCTAATTTTCATCATAACTTTATCCGTGAACTTTTCGTTTTTTCCTCAAAATACGATAGTGACGTTTCGTAATTACCGAGACGATCCTCGTAGGGGTTCAATCGAGGCCGGGTTTCCTCTACGGCGTCACTATAATATAATGACGTTTCTCGATTACCATAAAAACGACCTCGAACGAACAAACGGCAATATTTTCAGGGATGAACTATCGTTAAGCGTATTAATTATTATTATAGTGACGTTTATTCTGTACCGTTTATAAGTCGAAGTTATAAGTTAAAATTTGAAAAAAAAATTTCAATTTTTCCCGAGGTCGAATTTTTATAGAGAGATTTTGATTTATACCTTTTGAGTTATAAACGGTTCCGACGAAACGTCACTATTGGAACTATTATTACGCTTAACGACGTTTTAATAGTAAAAAATGGATTCTAAACGCGTAGAGTCATTTATTTTGGGCTTTTACGAAACGTCACTATATGACGAGGACGTTTCCAAGGTAAATGGGCATCGTGCAATATTTTTTTATTATTTTTTTTAATGAATAAAAAAATTTCAATTTTTCCCGAGGTCGACTTTTTGGAGAGAGATTTTGATTTATACCTTTTGAGTTATAAACGGTTCCGACGAAACGTCACTATTGGAACTATTATTACGCTTATCGACGTTGTAAGCGTAAAAAATGAATTCTAAACGCGTAGAGTCATTTATTTTGGGCTTTTACGAAACGTCACTATATGACCAGGACGTTTCCGATGCCTTCGAAAAAAAATCGCTTAAGAAACGATAAATTTATTTTGCAACATCTCAAAAATTATTTATGGTAGAAAACGAAATTTAAGGGAGACTAAACTATAAAAAAAAATTAATATAAATAAATATAGTACAGATCATGATAAATAATTAAGTATTTAAGAAAAATTAAGAACGAAGAAAAAATAAATATTCAATATGTGAATAACTTATTATTAGCAATTCATTACAGGCTTAGATTCCTTAATTATTTTTTTTTTTGGTTTCTCTCGGGAAAGAAACTCGCTTAAGGAACAAAAAATTTATTTTGCACCATCTCCCGAAAAGTAAAGAGTAGTAACTGTTATTTTCGTACCCGAGTGAACCGTAGGAGGTACCTTTAATTTTTTTTTACGTTTTAATTTTTAAAGTGTAGCAAAAAAATCGCTCAAAAGCCCATAGAAAATGGGGGTCGTGCGTAGTTTTTATGAATAATTTTTTGTTTAGTTACCTCTAAAAAATTATTTTTCATAGAAAACTGATTAGGGAGGGACTGAATTAAAAAAAAAATAATAATATATATAAAGTACATTGCCCTCGAAAAAAACTCGCTTAAAGGAAGAAAAATTTATTTTGCAAACATCTCCCGAGAAGTAAAAAAATTACTTTATTTTGTGCCACGATCGAAGCGTAAGTGGGGGCACCTTTAAGATTTCTTTACGTCTATATTTATATTAAGAATTGATATTCAGGTATTCACATATCATTTATTGTTTATTTTTTCTCTGTTCTTAATTTTTCCTAATTTTCATCATAACTTTATCCGTGAACTTTTCGTTTTTTTCCTCAAAATACGATAGTGACGTTTCGTAATTACCGAGACGTTCCTCGCAGGGGATCAATCGCGGCCGGGTTTCCTCTACGGCGTCACTATAATATAATGACGTTTCTCGATTACCATAAAAACGACCTCGAACGAACAAACGGCAATATTTTCAGGGATGAACTATCGTTAAGCGTAATAATTATGATTATAGTGACGTTTATTCTGTACCGTTTATAAGTCGAAGTTATAAGTTAAAATTTGAAAAAAAAAATTTCAATTTTTCCCGAGGTCGAATTTTTGGAGAGAGATTTTGATTTATACCTTTTGAGTTATAAACGGTTCCGACGAAACGTCACTATTGGAACTATTATTACGCTTAACGACGTTTTAATTGTAAAAAATGGATTCTAAACGCGTAGAGTCATTTATTTTGGGCTTTTACGAAACGTCACTATATGACGAGGACGTTTCCAAGGTAAATGGGCATCGTGCAATATTTTTTTATTATTTTTTTTAATTTAGTTACCTCTAAAAATTATTTATGGTAGAAAACGAAATTTAAGGGAGACTAAACTATAAAAAAAAATTAATATAAATAAATATAGTACAGATCATGATAAATAATTAAGTATTTAAGAAAAATTAAGAACGAAGAAAAAATAAATATTCAATATGTGAATAACTTATTATTAGCAATTCATTACAGGCTTAGATTCCTTAATTATTTTTTTTTTGGGGTTTCTCTCGGGAAAGAAACTCGCTTAAGGAACAAAAAATTTATTTTGCACCATCTCCCGAAAAGTAGAGAGTAACGTTATTTCGTACCCCGAGTGAACCGTAGGAGGGTACCTTTAATTTTTTTTTTTACGTTAATTTTTAAAGTGTAGCAAAAAATCGCTCAAAGCCTATAGAAAATGGGGGTCGTGCGTAGTTTTTATAAATAATTTTTGTTTAGTTACCTCTAAAAATTATTTTTCATAGAAAACTGAATTTAGGGGAGACTGAATTAAAAAAAATAATAATATATATAAAGTACACTTGCCCTCGAAAAAAAACTCGCTTAAGGAACGAAAAATTTATTTTGCAACATCTCCCGAGAAGTAAAAAGTTACTTTATTTTGTGCCACGATCGAAGCGTAAGTGGGGACCTTTAAGATTTCTTTACGTCGATATTTATATTAAGAATTGATATTCAGGATAACTTTATCCGTGAACTTTTCGTTTTTTTCCTCAAAATACGATAGTGACGTTTCGTAATTACCGAGACGATCCTCGGAGGGGATCAATCGAGGCCGGGTTTCCTCTACGGCGTCACTATAATATAATGACGTTTCTCGATTACCATAAAAACGACCTCGAACGATCAAACGGCAAAGCGTAATAATTATGATTATAGTGACGTTTATTCTGTACCGTTTATAAGTCGAAGTTATAAGTTAAAATTTGAAAAAAAAAATTTCAATTTTTCCCGAGGTCGAATTTTTGGAGAGAGATTTTGATTTATACCTTTTTAGTTATAAACGGTTCCGACGAAACGTCACTATTGGAACTATTATTACGCTTAACGACGTTCTAAGAGTAAAAAATGGATTCTAAACGCGTAGAGTCATTTATTTTGGGCTTTTACGAAACGTCACTATATGACGATGACGTTTCCGAGGTAAATGGGCGTCGTGCAATATATTTTTATTATTTTTTTTAATTTAGTTACCTCTAAAAATTATTTATCGTGGAAAACGGAATTTAAGGGAGTCTAAACTTTAGAAAAAAATTAATATAAATAAATATAGTACAGATCATGATAAATAATTAAGAATTTAAGAAAAATTAAGAACGAAGAAAAAATAAATATCCAATATGTGAATAACTTATTATTAGCAATTCTTTACGGGCTAAGTCCGGTAATTTATTATTTTTTTTTGGTTTCTCTCGGGAAAGAAAACTCGCTTAAGGAACAAAAAATTATTTTGCACCATCTCCCGAAAAAAAGAGAGTTATAAGCAGTTCTTGCCCGAGTGAAACCGTAGGAGGGTACTTTAATATTTTTTTACGTTAATTTTTAAAGTTATAGCAAAAAAATCGCTCAAAGCCTATAGGAAATGGGGGTCGTGCGTAGTTTTTATAATTAATATTTGTTTAGTTACCTCTAAAAATTATTTTTCATAGAAAACTGAATTTAAGGGAGACTAAATTAAAAAAAATAATAATATAAATATAAAGCACACTCGCCCTCAAAAAAAAACTCGCTTAAGGAACGAAAAATTTATTTTGCAACATCTCCCAAGAAGTAAAAAGTCACGTTATTTTGTGCCCCGATCGAAGCGTAAGTGGGGACCTTTAAGATTTCTTTACGTCGACATTTATATTAAGAATTGATATTCAGGTATTCACATATCATTAATTGTTTATTTTTTCTATGTTCTTAATTTTTCCTAATTTTCATCATAACTTTATCCGTGAACTTTTCGCTTTTTTCCTCAAAACACGATAGTGACGTTTCGTAATTACCGAGACGATCCTCGGAGGGGATCAATCGCTGCCGGGTTTCCTCTACGGCGTCACTATAAAATAATGACGTTTCTCGATTACCATAAAAACGACCTCGAACGATCAAACGGCAATATTTTCAGGGATGAACTATCGTTGAGCTGTATTAATTATTATTATAGTGATGTTAATCCGTACCGTAATTATTTTTTTTTTTGGTTTCTCTCGGAAATAAAACGCGCTTAAGGAACAAAAAATTTATTTTGCACCATCTCCCGAAAAGTAGAGAGTAACGTTATTTCTTGCCCCGAGTGAACCGTAGGAGGGTACCTTTAATATTTTTTTTACGTTAATTTTTAAAGTGTAGCAAAAAATCGCTCAAAGCCTATAGGAAATGGGGGTCGTGCGTAGTTTTTATAATTATTTTTTTTTTAGTTACCTCTAAAAAAATTATTTTTCAATAGAAAACTGAATTTAAGGAGACTAAATTAAAAAAAATTAATAATATAATAGATAATTACACTTGCCCTCGAAAAAAAAAACTCGCTTTAAGGAACGAAAAAAATATTTTTGCAAACATCTCCCGAGATGCGTAAAAAAGTTACGTTATTTTGTGCCACGATCGAAGCGTAAGTGGGGACCTTTAAGATTTCTTTACGTCGATATTTATATTAAGAATTGATATTCAGGTATTCACTTATCATTAATTGTTTATTTTTTCTATGTTCTTAATTTTTCCTCATTTTCATCAACTTTATGTGTGAACTTTTCGTTTTTTTTTCCTCAAAATACGATAGTGACGTTTCGTAATTACCGAGACGATCCTCGGAGGGGATCAATCGAGGCCGGGTTTCCTCTACGGCCTCACTATAATATAATAACGTTTCTCGATTACCCATAAAAAC
>JABUQX010015636.1:0-12500 GCA_015478945.1 Trachelipus rathkii | reverse complement strand
TTACGAATGCCATAAAAAAATTTCGCGCTTGGAAACTCAATCCTCGAAGGTACGACAAATACGGAATCGTGACAAAAGAAACATCACTATATGTTGGACCACTAGCGTAAAATACGTTCGAACGAAGTTAAAAATGAAAGATGTATTCTAATATATTTTCATCGGGACAAAACGAAACATCACTAAGCCCAATCGACTTTTCGAGGCGCGAATGAATAACGATAAAACAAAAATGTCAAATTTATATATAAAAAAAACAAACAAACAAATAAACAAAAAAGGAGTAAAAAATCTAAAAAATTGAAGTCATATAGTGACGCCTCTTCGGAAACTAGTATAAGTCGAAGATCTATGAGCAAATTCCGAAAAATAATTTCGACTTATAATCTATATACTATTAATTTTAAACATGCCTTTTTTGTCCCCCCTTTTCACGACCCTTTTTCATCATCACTTTTTCGGGCCGTTTTCCGCCGGTAAAACCACTGCGAAAGTAGCGAGCGTCAGCGAGTGGAGTGAGCCCCATCGGCCCAATTATTGCCCTATTTTACAGTTGCTAATTATCGGTAAAGAAAGCATCCCTCTGTTCCTGGCCATAATATTCTCCAGTTTTATAATCACCTATTTTGGGCAATTTTTCTGCCGGTAAAACAACGGCGAACGTAGCGAGCGAAAGCGAGCAAAGTGAGCTCACCGGCATTATCATTGCCCTACTTTTTTGCCTTTTTTCATCCTGGCGAACGTAGCGAGCGAAGCGAGCGGAGTGAGCCAGTTGCGCGTGCGTCAGCACGCGCTCGAAGGCAAGGCCTGAACGCTCGCGTTCCAGGGGAGCGTAGCGACGCTGCTTGTTTCGACTTAAAAATTTTTTTGTGAATTATTTTCTTTGAGATATTTTAGATTTTGACCCTTAGACCTTCGACTTATAATAGACCTTCACTTGTATATCAGTTTCCTTTTCGAACTCATATCGGATTGAAGCGACGTCGGGACAAAACGAGGCGTCACTAATAAATTTGAAAATTTTGAGGAATATCTTAAGTTTTTGCTTTTCTGTTTGTTTATTTGTTTGTTTTTTTGTTTGTTTGGTTTTTTTATATATAAATTCAACATTTTTGCTTTAAAGTTATTTTTCGCGCCTCGAAAAGTCGATTGGGTTTAGTGATATTTAGTTTTGTCCCAACGAAGATATAATAGAATATTTTTTCGTTTTTAACTTCGTTCGCTTTAAGGTTATTCATTCACGCCTCGAAAAATCAATTGAGTTTAGTGAAGTTTCGTTTTGTCTTGACGAAGATATATTAGAATAAATTTTTCGTTTTTAACTTCTTTTGAAATTATTTTACGAGAGTGGTCCTAAGTTTATTTCGTTTATCTTCGTCGGGACAAAGCGAAGCGTCACTGAACTCAATTGACTTTTCAAGGTGCGAATGAATAACCATAAAGCAAAAATTTTAAATATATTTATAAAAAAAAACAAACAAACAAATAAACAAAAAATGAAGCAAAAACGTAAGATATTCGTGAGGTCTATTAATTATCGCTACAGTGGCGTGTTATCGGGAACTGATATAAGACGATGATCTTCGTATAATATAAAAATCTAGGCAAGATTTTTAAATCTTTCTTTAATCAGCGACTTCATCACCTCTACGCAGTGTTCAATTTTGCGTTCTTCGTCGTGTAGAGATACTAGGTCACCTCGAAATTTTTCGATATTGATTTCCGAGTGTAATTTCCATCGTCGACACATTTTCTTCAGCACATCGATACTTATAGTATTTTTTACGTCGTATGCGAGACCTAAATCGCAACGAACTCCGGATATAGAGAGCGTCATATCCAGAATAAGTATGACTGCCGACGGACTGATTTCGTAAAATATGTATTCCTCGGTCGTTGTAATCGTGTCTCGAGATTCGTCCATAATAATGTTGTTTTGTTGATCGTACAACGGCGGGCGGAGAAATATCTTAGGAGTCACGATGATGTACTTACTGTCCTCGGTGCCATCTAAAACGATCTCTTTGTAGCGACTTGCTGCCTCGTCCAATAATCTGGGATTTTCCAATTCCAAAATGGAATATACTTTTTGATTGGCGCGGACGCTGTATAGGTTTATATGCAAAAACGCCGTCATTTTGATCAGCGCACGCGAAAGGTATCTTCAAAATGACAAAACGAGAAGCCAAAATGGGTGTAAGGCTCTTTTTATTTTTCACTCTTGTCGCTCAGCACTGAAAACACACAAAATGGATCACATATTAATTAAATAATTACTATATATTTATTGTTTTATTTAATTATTCCAAAAAATAAAATAAAAAAGTTTATAGAATACAATTTACTAGATGAATAACAACTATAAAAGTGTCGTTTCTGAAAGTGCCAAAACATTCACAGATTAAATGAATGACCATTTTTGTTTCCTTGAAGTACTCCTTTATAACAATGTAGACTCATAGGTGGACCCGGCGAAGAGAAATAAATAAAATTTTGAAGATTCGCCACGCTCCTTATTAAGGGTATGAACGTTAAGATTCGTCTCCACCCGTCTCCCGTCTCCACCCGTTCCCCGGCCTCCACCCGTTCCCCGTCTCACCGTCTCCCCGTCTTCACCCTGTTCCCCGTCTTCAACCCGGTCTCACCGTCACTCGAATAGGTCCTTACCTTACTATTATTATCATTCGATATCGAGTATTTCCGAAAAATGGCTAAAGATCGATCGAAAACAGCTAAAAAAACCGAGGATTTTTCCCCGCTCCATCATTTCCCCGTCTCACCCGTTCCCCGTCTCCACCTGTTCCCCGTCTCGCACCCGTCCCCGTCTCCACTCGTTCCCCGTCTCCCACTCGTTCCCCGTCTCCACTCGTTCCCCGTCTCCACCCGTTATCCGTCTCCACCCGTTCCCCGTCTCCACCCGTTCCCCGTCTCCACCCGTTCCTCGGTCTCCACTCGTTCCCCGTCTGATATATAAGTGTTCTCCAAACGTTCCCCGTCTCCAAACGTTCCCCGTCACTCGAAATGGTCCTTACTTACTATTATTTATTATCATTCGATCGAGTATTTCGGAAAAAGGCGAAAGAATCACGAAATCAGGTAAAAAACCGAGATTTTTTCCCGTCTCCACCCATTTTCCCCTGGTCTCCACCCGTTCCCGTCCCAACCCAGTTCCCCGTCTCCACTGCGTTCCCCGTCCTCCACTCGTCCCCGTCTCAACGTTCCCCGTCTCCACTGGTTCCCCGTCTCCACCGTTCCCCGTCCCCACCCGTTCCCCGTCTCCATCCGTTCCCCGTCTCCATCCGTTCCCCTCTCCACCCGTTTCCCGTCTCCACCCGTTCCCGTCTCCACCCGTTCCCCGGCTCCACCCGTTCCCCGTCCCGCAGGCCGTCCAGATCCGCACCCGTTCCCCGTCTCCACTCGTTCCCCCGTCTCCACTCGTTCCCTCGGCTCTATCCGTTCCTCCGTCTCCACTCGTTCCCGTTCACTCGAATCGTCGTACTACTATTATTATTCATTCGATGAGAGTATTTTCGGAAAAAGACGAAAGAATCGATCGAAATCAGCTAAAAAAAACCGAGATTTTTCCCCGTCTCCACCCATTCCCCGTCTCCACACCCGTTCCCCGTCTCCCCTCATTCCCCGTCTCCCCTCGTTCCCCGTCCCCACCCGTTCCCCGTCTTCACTCGTTCCCCGTCTCCACTCGTCCCCCGTCTCCACCCGTTCCGTCTCCACCCGTTCCCCTTCTCCACCCGTTCCCCGTCTCCAACCGTTCCCCGTCTCCACTCGTTTCCCCGTCTCCACCCGTTCCCCCTCTCCACCCGTTCCCCGTCTCAATTCGTCCCCGTCTCCACCCGTTCCCCTCTCCACCCGTTCCCCGTCTCCACTCGTTCCCCCGTCTCCACTCGTTCCCCGTCTCAACTGGTTCCCCGTCTACCCGTTCCCCGCCTCCACCCGTTCCCCGTCTCCACCCGTTCCCCGTCTTCCACTCGTTCCCCGTCTCCACTCGTCCCCCTTCTCCACTCGTTCCCCGTCTTCCACCCGTTCCGTCACTCGAATGGTCCTATACTTACATATATCATTCCGATGAAACGCGTTAGAGTCATTTAGTTTGGGCTTTTTACGAAACGTCACTATATGACGATGACGTTTCCGAGGTAAATGGGCGTCGTGCAATATATTTTTATTATTTTTTTTAATATTAGTTTACCTCTAAAAATTATTTATGGTAGAAAACGGAATTTAAGGGAGACTAAGCTAGAAAAAAAATTAATATAAATTAAATATAGTACAGATCATATAAATAATTAAGATTTTAAGAAAAATTAAGAAACGAAGAAAAAATAAATATCCAATATGTTAATAACTTATTATTAGCAATTCTTACATGGTTAAGATTCCGTAATTATTTTTTTTTTTTGGTTTCTTCTGATTTGAAACTCGCTTAAGGAACAAAAAAATTTATTTCGCACCATCTCCCGAAAAGTAGAGAGTACGTTATTTCGTGCCCCGAGTGAACCGTAGGAGGGTACCTTTAATATTTTTTTTACGTTAATTTTTAAAGTGTAGCAAAAAATCGCTCAAAGCCTATAGGAAATGGGTGTCGTGCGTAGTTTTTATAATTAATTTTTGTTTAGTTACCTCTAAAAATTATTTTTCATAGAAAACTGAATTTAAGGGAGAGTAAATTAAAAAAAAATAATAATATAAATATAAAGCACACTCGCCCTCAAAAAAAAACTCGCTTAAGGAACGAAAAATTTATTTCGCAACATCTCCCAAGAAGTAAAAAGTCACGTTATTTTGTGCCCCGATCGAAGCGTAAGTGGGGACCTTTAAGATTTCTTTACGTCGACATTTATATTAAGAATTGATATTCAGGTATTCACATTATCATATATTTGCTTATTTTTTTCTATGTTTTTAATTTTTCCTAATTTTCATCATAACTTTTATCCGTGAACCTTTTCGCTTTTTTTCCCGAAACACTGATTAGTGACGTTTTTCGGGTAAATTACCGAGACGATCCTCGGAGGGGATCAATCGAGGCCGGGTTTCCTCTACGGCCTCACTATAATATAATAACGTTTCTCGATTACCCTAAAAACGACCTCGAACGATCAAACGGCAATATTTTCAGGATAACTTCGTTAGGCGTTATTAAATTTATGTGGTGACGATCGTTTATTCTGTACCGATTTATAAAGTCGAAGCCGTATAAGCTAAAAAATGAATAAAAAAATTTCATTTTTCCCGAGGTTCGACTTTTTGGAGATCGATTTTGATTATACCTTTTGAGTTATAACGGTTCCGATGAAACGTCACTATTGGAACTATGATTATTACGCTTAACGATGTTCTAAGAGTAAAAATGGATTCTAACGCGTGAGTCATTTATTTTTGGGTTTTACGAACGTCACTATATGACGAGGACGTTTCCAAGGTAAATGGGCATCGTGCAATATTTCTATCTATTTTTTTTTACATTTAATTGAATAGTCTAAGTATTGTAATATAAAAATTTAAGGCGAGACTAAACTTATAAAAAAATTAATTATACATTTAAATATATTTACAGATCATGATAAATAATTAAGTATTTAAGAAAAATTAAGAACGAAGAAAAAAAATATTCAATATGTGAATAACTTATTATTAGCAATTCATTACAGGTTTAGATTCTTTAATTATTATTTTTTTTGTTTCTCTCGTAAATTAAACTCGTCTTAAGAACAAAAAATCTTATTTTGGCACCATCCCCGAAAAGTAAAGAGTAACGTTATTTCGTACCCCGAGTGAACCGTAGGAGTACCTTTAATTTTTTTTTACGTTAATTTTTAAAATGTAGCGAAAATGAACTATCGTTAAGCGAGTCGTGCGGTAGTTCTTTATGATAATTGTTCTGTTTAGTTACCTCTAAAAATTATTTTACATAGAAAACTGAATTAGGGCAGGACTGAATTAAAGAAAAAATAATAATATATATAAAGTACACTTGCCCTCGAAAAAAAAACTCGCTTAAGAAGAAACGAAAAATTTATTTGCAACATCTCCCGAGAAGTAAAAAAGTTACTTTATTTTGTGCCACGATCGAAGCGTAAGTGGGGCTTTTAAGATTTCTTTACGTCGATGTTTATATTAAAGAATTGATATTCAGGTATTCACATATCATTTTATTGTTTATTTTTCTCTGTTCCTAAATTTTTCCTAATTTTCATCATAACTTTATCCGTGAATTTTTCTTTTTTTCCTCAAAATACGATAGTGACGTTTTGTAATTACCGAGACGTTCCTCGCAGGGGATCAATCGCGGCCGGGTTTCCTCTACGGCCTCACTATAATATAATGACGTTTCTCGATTACCATAAAAACGACCTCGAACGAACAAACGGCAATATTTTCAGGGATGAACTATCTTTAATATTTTTTTTACGCTAATTTTTAAGGTGTAGCAAAAAATCGCTCAAAGCCTATAGGAAATGTGCGTCGTATAAAAATTCTCCGAGGACTCAATGGAAAATCTCACGCGAGGTTTCTACGAATTTTTAAAATTTACAAGGTAACGTTCCCTTTAGTGCGATTATATTATGCGTTTTTTTGGCACAAATTTGATCTTCTTGTTCCCTTTACTCACAAAGATTTTAGATCGGAAATTTCCAGAAGTGTAAGATGCCATAATATTGACAAGCTTATATTTTCAAACGTATGACCTAACAGGTGCAGGTTTAAATTAAAGTATGTTGTAGAACAAAAAACCGTTCCCTTTATTATGGGTTTGTGCCAAAAATTTAAATTGATTGTTCCCTTTAGAAATTTTTTCCAAAACAAAAATAAAAAAAATAACGGAATTTAGGCCGTAAACTAGCATGCCTCCTTACAGTAAGTCATAACTAATTGATAGATTGAAATTGCATTTACGTACGACCATTATTTTTTTTTCTACGAATTTTTAAAATTCACAAGGTAACGTTCCCTTTAGTGCGATTATATTATGCGTTTTTTTGGCACAAATTTGATCTTCTTGTTCCCTTTACTCAACACAAGAATTTAGATCCGGAAATTTCCAGAAGTTGTAAATTGCCATAATTATTGACAGCTCTATATTTCAAACTTGTATGATCCTAACAGGTGCCGGTTTAAATTAAAGTTTCATTGTTGTAGAAACTTACTACGTTGTACTATTTTGTAACCTTTTAATTATTCTAGGTATGATAGATTTTGATTTCACAACTATCGACTTCTCGGCTTCGGCTAAGTCTAACTCATTCTCATTCGGTCGATTTCACTCTTTTTAATGAAGATGCCATGTTGCCATGTTTATATATTCAAAACTGTATGACCTGCAGCCCCTTACTTCACGTACCGGGAAAGATATTTTCTTTTAAAAATGGTAATTTGTAACTTTTTTTTGAAAAATAAAATAAATATATCGGAACGGAAATGGCCAATTTGGTGCTAAGGAAATCCAAAATCTATCATTGTCGGAATAACCAAAGAGATAGAAATAGTACAACGTAGTATGCACCACAGTAATTTTTTATTTCAACCTGCTAGGTCTAACAGTTTTGAATATATAAACATGGCGGCAACACGTGGCAATAACCCAGGAATAATTTGAGATACCGTACTACTAAAATCAGTCGTAGGGTCCTTAGGTACTCCTCATAAGTTTAAGGGGGTACGGGGGGTTCCTGGGACAAGTTTCAAAATTTCCGGAAAAAAAACCTAAGTGTTCCCCCTTTGCGTAAGGTGATGGAACAAAAAACCGTTCCCTTTATTATGGCTTTTTGCCAAAAATTTAAATTGGTTGTTCCCTTTAGAAATTTTTTCCACCAGAAATAAAAAAAAATAACGGAATTTAGGCCGTAGACTAGCGCGCCTCCTTGCAGTAGGTCATAACTAATTGATAGATTTAAATTGCATTTACGTACGACCATTATTTTTTTTTCTACGAATTTTTAAAATTCACAAGGTAACGTCCCCTTTAGTGCGATTATATTATGCGTTTTGGCACAAATTTGATCTTCTTGTTCCCTTTACTTACATAGAATTTTAGAGTCGGAAATTTCCAGAAGGGTAAGAATGCCATATATTGACAGGCTTTCATATTTTTCTAAACCTTGTATGACCTAACAGGTTTGAAATTAAAAGTATGTTGTATGATCTTACCTTCGTTGTACTTATTTGTAACCTTTTGACTATATTCTAAGATATGATATGATTTTGATTTCTTACAACTATCTCGATTTTTGCTGCTTCTCGGGCTAAGTCTATAATCACTCATTTCTCATTCGGTTGATTACCCCTATCTTAAAAGCCGCAGGAACTAACATCAAATTGATAATGAGATGGAGTTACTTTTGAATATATAAACATGGCGGCAACACGTGGCAATAACCCAGAATTATTTTGAGATATCGTTACAACTAAAAATCAGTCGTAGGGTCCTTAGGTACTCCTCAAAGTTTAAGGGGTACGGGGGGTTCCTGGGACAAGTTTCAAAATTTCCGGAAAAAAACCCTAAGTGTTCCCCCTTTGCGTAAGGTGATGGAACAAAAAACCGTTCCCTTTATTATGGCTTTTGCCAAAAATTTAAATTGGTTGTTCCCTTTAGAAATTTTTTCCACCAGAAATAAAAAAAAATAACGGAATTTAGGCCGTAGACTAGCGCGCCTCCTTACAGTAGGTCATAACTAATCGATATATTGAAATTGCATTTACCTATGACAAATATTTTTTTTCTACGAATTTTTAAAATTCGCAAGGTAACGTTCCCTTTAGTGCGATTATATTATGCGTTTTGGCACAAATTTTGTTCCCTTTACTTACAAAGAATTTAGATCGGAAATTTCCAGAAGTGTAAGATGACATAATATTGACAGGCTTATATTTTCAAACTTGTATGACCTAAACAGGTTGAAATTAAAGTATGTTGTAGAACTTACTACGTTGTACTATTTGTAACCTTTTAATTATTCTAAGTATGATAGATTTTTGTAACCTTTTGATTATTCTACTTCTGCTAAGTCTATCTCATTCTCGTTCGGTCGATTCACTAATTAAACCCAGGAAGCAAAATTGAATGAGAATGAGTTACAACTATCTCGTAAATATCATCTGAAAATGAATGAGTTACAACTTTCGAGACCGAAAGCAAAATTGAATGAGAATGAGTTACAACTTTCGAGGCCGAAAGCAAAATTGAATGAGAATGAGTTACAACTTTCGAGGCCGAAAGCAAAATTGAATGAGAATGAGTTACAACTATCGATTTTTTTTGGCTTCTGCTAAGTCTATCTCATTCTCGTTCGGTCGATTCACTAATTAAACCCAGGAAGCAAAATTGAATGAGAATGAGTTACAACTATCGACTTCTCAGCTTCGGCTAAGTCTAACTCATTCTCATTCTGTCGATTTCACTCTTTTTAATGAAGATGCCATGCTGCCATGTTTATATATTCAAAACTGTATGACCTGCAGCCCCTTACTTCACGTACCTGGAAAGATATTTTTTAAAAAATTGCGTTAACTTGTAACTTTTTTTGTGAAATATGAAATAAAAATAATCGAAATGGCCCAATTTGGTGCTAAAGAGAAATCAAAAATTCTATTCATACTTTAAAAACCGAGATTTTCCCTCGTCCTCTGCACTCGTCCCCGTCTCCTACTCGTTCCCCGTCTCCACCCATTCCCTCGTTCCACTCGTGTCCCCCGTCATCCACTCTTCCCCGTCTCCACCGTTCCCCAATCTACCACCCGTTTCCCCGTCTCCACCCGTTCACCGTCTTCCACCCGTTCCCCGTCTTCACCCGTTCCCCGTCTCCACCCCGTCCCCGTCTCCACCCGTTCCCGTCTCCACTCGTTCCCCGTCTCCATTCGTTCCCCGTCTCCACCCGTTCCCGTCTCCACTCGTTCCCCGTCACTTGAACGGTCCGTACCTTACTATTATTATCATTCAATGGAGTATTTCGGAAAAAGACGAAAGAATCGATCGAAATCAGCTAAAAAAACCGAGATTTTTCCCCGTCTCCACTCCATTCCCCGTCTCCACCCGTTCCCCGTCTCGGGGCGGATCTGGACGGGACTCGTTCCCCGTCTCCACCGTTCCCCGTCTCCACTCATTCCCCGTCTCCACCCTGTTCCCCAGTCTTCCACTCGTTTCCCCGTCTCCACCCATTCCCCGTCTCCACCCGTTCCCGTCTCCACTCATCCCCGTCTCCACTCGTTCCCCGTCCCCAAACCCGTTCCCCGTCTCCACCCATTTCCCGTCTCCACCCGTTCCCCGTCTCCACCGTTCCCCGTCTCCACCCGTCCCCGTCTCACCCGTCCCCGTCGTTCCCCCGCTTCCCCGTCTCCACCTCCGTTCCCCTGCCGTCTCCACCCGTTCCCGTCTCCACCCGTTCCCCGTCACTCGAATGGCACTTACATTACTATTATTATTATTCATTTCGTATCGAGGTATTCGCGGAAAAAAAAGGCGAAAGAATCGATCGAAATCAGCAAAAAAATCGAGATTTTTCCCCGTCTCCACCCGTTCCCCTTCTCCACCCGTTCCCCGTCTCCCTCAATCCCCTCTCCAACTCGTTTCCCCGTCTCCACCCGTTCCCCGTCTCCACCCGTTCCCCGTCTCCACTCGTTCCCCGTCTCCACTCGTTCCCCGTCTCCACTCGTTCCCCGTCTCCACCCGTTCCCCGTCTCCACCCGTTCCCCGTCTCCACCCGTTCCCCGTCTCCACCCGTTCCCCGTCTCCACCCGTTCCCCGTCTCCACCCGTTCCCCGTCTCCACTCGTTCACCGTCTCCATCGCGTTCACCGTCTCCACCCGGTCCGTCTCCACTCGTTCCCCGTCACTCGAATGGTCCGTACTAACTATTATTATCATTCGATGGAGTATTTCGGAAAAAGACGAAAGAATCGATCGAAATCAGCTAAAAAACCGAGATTTTTCCCCGTCTCCACCCATTCCCCGTCTCCACCCGTTCCCCGTCTCCACTCATTCCCCGTCTCCACTCGTTCCCCGCTCCACCCGTTTCCCCGTCTCCACTCATTCCCCGTCTCCACCCGTTCCCCGTCTCCACTCGTTCCCCTTCTCCACTCGTTCCCCGTCTCCACCCGTTCCCCGTCTCAACTCATTCCCCGTCTCCATCGTTCCCCGTTCGTCCACCCTGTTCCCGTCTCCACCCGTTCCCCCTCTCCACCCGTTCCCCGTCTCCACCGTTCCCGTCTCCACCCGTTTCCCCGTCTCCACCCGTTCCCGTCTCCACCCGTTCCCCGTCTCCACCCACGGTTCCCGTCTCCCACCCCGTTCCCCGTCACCGGTAATGGTCCTTACTTACTATATATATTATATTCGACGAGTCATTTTCGGAAAAAGGCGAAAGAATCGATCGAAATCAGCAAAAAAACCGAGATTTTTCCCCGTCTCCACCCTTCCTCGTCTCCACCCGTTCCCCGTCTCCATCCGTTCCCCGTCTCCACTCGTTCCCCGTCGCCACCCGTTCCCCGTCTCCACACATTCCCCGTCTCCACCCGTTCCCCTCTCCACCCGTTCCCCGTCTTTCACCCGATCGCCCAGTCCCCACCCGTTCCCCGTCCCCACCCGTTCCCCGTCTCCACCCGTTCCCAGTCTCCACCCGTTGTTCCCCGTCACTCGAATGGTCCTTACTTACTATTATATTATCATTCGATCGAGTTTTTACGGGAAAAAGGCGAAAGAATCTGATGGAAAACAGCTGAGAAAAACCGAGATTTTCCCCGTTCTCCACCCATTCCCGTCTCCACCCAGTCCCGCTCCACCCGTTCGGCCGGTCCATCCCGATACCCCCGTCTGGTAATCCACCCGAACTCCCCGTCTCTCAACCCGTATCCCCGTCATCCACATATGGACCTCCCACGTCTCCACCGCGTTCCCCGTCTCCACCCGTTCCCGTCTCGGCATCTGAACAATTATTAATCTGATCCTTTCCCCTTTACCACAAGGAATTTAGACGAAATTTCAGAAAGCTGTAAAGATGCCATAATTATTTGACAGGCCTTATTTATTTTATCAAACGTATGAACACATAAACCAGAGTTGCCAGGTTTAAATTAAAGTACCTCCGCGCCGCCATACTTCTAAGCTTATTTGTAATCCTGTTTAATATATTTCTAAAGCTATGGAGGACAATAAAAAACCCGTTTCCCTATTAATTAATGGCTCTTTTTGCCACAAAAAATTAATCAGAGTTATGATTTCTGTTCCCCTTTACAAATTTTTTTTAACACACCAAGATAAATATAAAAAATAACGGAAAAATATAGGCCGATTAAAGTTAGCATGCACCTCCTTTACCAGATCAAAAGTCATAGAACATAAATTAGAATAAAGATATGAAATTGTAATTATTAAACGTCATAAACGAACCATTATTATTTTTTAAACATCTACAATATCCTCTTAAATTACAACAAAGATCACGTGGGAAAGAGAAACCTAAAAAAGTGTAGACACGATGCCCGTCAGAG
>JABUQX010015635.1:0-34551 GCA_015478945.1 Trachelipus rathkii | reverse complement strand
ATACTTTAGGCACATCCACACACTCCTTTGCACTACTAAACAATGCTTCCTTCAATTGCCCCCAGATTTGCTTTCAGTATCAACTCGTTCACATTCAACTGATTACTAGCGAGGCTCTTACATACTTATCATTATTGTCTTGTTCACTTAATTCTCACTCTTAATGTTACCTATTCCTTTCGTATCACCTTCCTCTCCATCAAGCTCCCACTTTAATTATGTTTACAGTAAAACGATTAGTATTAGTTGATTCCGGATGAATCCCGATTCCCTAACCCTCACTGATTAACAATTAACACATACTTCATCAATCTCTCTTCTTCACCAACACCTAAATCATCATACTTTTCACTTCGATACCATCTCTAACCTACACCAACTCTAGTAGTCTACTTATGGATACTCTTGTTTAAATTTAAAGGAAAGTATTACTTACACACATACTCTCTCTTCACAGAAATCAATAACCTTCCTACCATCTCATTTTCTCCCGCCATTCCAAAGACCTGTTATACCATCCCGTTTTGATCAACTATTCTACCGTTAGGTCCCCAACCTACAATCTGAAGCTCTACTTACCCCATCCAGAGCATCATTCAGATTAATCCCAAAAATCTTACTTCTTCAACGTTTCCTCAGATGAAACATTTGTTACAACCCTACATACCTTGACCTTTTCAAAATTAATTAACAATAGAATTCTTAGACTCCACACACACAAAGTCTACCATAGCTATGTACCACAGGTCACTCATCAATAATTGCCAACTTTCTCCTTCTCTCCCTTCAATCAAATTATGCCTTTCCAAATACATCCATCACCTCTCTCCTCTTCTCCCAATATTTATTTCCTCTGACATTCCATAGTACACCATACATTCATTACAATTTCGGGCGAAATTAGAAGCCGTTCGGCGATCACGGCCATTTTCGAGCATGCATCAGCATTCATAGCAAAGAGATAGGTGGTAGTGGGCACCAACCCAACTACCACCGATCCTTAGTCTCGGCTCTTACGACACGCAGGACATACGATGTGGGCCAATTCTTTCTCCCCCACACACAGGAATATGATAGTAGGGATGCTCTGTAGGTGTTAATCTAGAGAGGGGTGTGCTACTTTAATCAATGTTGTTATGAGATATGTGGATAAATGTGGTTAATAATATGTTGCCTGGATGGATGAGTGGTAAAGAATGAACGCATAAGAGAAAGGAGCACCATGTAAATGAAAGCTAAAATTCATCGCTTATATATATAATATATATAATATATATATATTATATATATTATATATATTATTATATTATTTATATATAAAATATATATATCTATATATAGTGAGGTATGTGTATGTATATTTGGTAGTTGGTGGTACGATATTAGTTGTAGTAATCATCGAAGTTCTTCGATCTCATGCCAACTCAAAACGCTTTTCTTCTCGTCCTGAATGGACTGATGGTTTGGGGGGTTTGGTGTTACTTAGGCATGTTTGGCAACTTTGTATACTCTCAGTGATAGAAGGTGAGTGTTTATGTGGAATGATGGTATCTTAAGTCATAATTATGTGATTTGTTAAGCCATGTTTTGTTGCGTGTTATTCTCGCCCTGTGTGTCCTTTGTATGTTTGGTGTTATTTTGAGGGTCTTTGAGGTGATAGAGGGCTGCCGCTGCGTTGTCTCTGTGTAGAAAATGAGCCGTCTCATATGGTCTCGACGTGGTGTTGAGTCCTCGCGATGACCCTCGTTCTGTCTCTTAACGTAGATATGCATGTCTCTCTAGTTATTGGGTGGTTGAGTGGCATTTGAGTGTGCTTTATTTAGTTGACTGCTCGTGCTGCCATTAGTTGAGTCTGTTAGTAGTCTGGGTGGCGATATGGTTTCGCCGTTTGTTTGGCTTCATCGCCTTCTTGTCCTGTTATGTATAATCCTCGTATTGCTCCTCTTTTCTCTGTGGTATTTTGGGGCAGTTTCTGTTTAATTCTGACTCATCCCATTACTGTTCTTTCGGGTCTCCTAGCCGTGTGCGTTTCTGTCGCGCGAGGTTTGGCATGTCATAGCTGCAGCCAGCTATTTGCATCCGCTATTAAACCAATTGTTCCTGGACGTTAATACATCCATCCTTTATTGTCCTATCGATGACAAACCATCTCAATGTACTTTCAATTTTTCTCTCTCGTTTATCCTTTCTTCACACCACACAACACCCTTAATGCGGTCATTTCCTCGTTTTATCATTCATTCTAAACCTAACACGCTCTAAGATTTGCCATCTGAACACATTGTACTCGAAATTCTAATCCTCATATTCCGAGACCACATATCTTACTACTATACATCTAAACACAGGTAACACCATCACCTCATGTAAAGACCCTAGCGCACTCAAGACCTAGTTCCCTTTAACACATGCACCAAGGATTTAATTGCTCCAGCAACCCTTCCTACCATTCACAATGTTCCTACTTTGCTAATGCATCATTCCTGTTCCCTTTTCATCCAACATATATCCTAAAGTATTTGAAACTCAGACACTTGCTTCCCAGTTGCTCACCATCCGCATAGCTTAACCTTCACCACCGAGGGACTGTCCTCACTCACAACCAGAACCTTACTCTTCATCTACGTTTACTATTCAATTCCATCCTGGCTTACGCACCCTGCCAAAAGATCCATCTTACTAATCCTCTCAAACTCTCTTCAGATTCGCCACACAAAACCAATCACTATATAATATAATAATATAATATATATATATATATTATATATTAATATATATTATTATTATATAATAATACTATAGTATATTATATATATATACGCTTGACACGTTCCTTCTTGGAAACGTGGATGAGCTTACTTGGTTAGAGAGCTCGGTTACTGTTAACCAGCGACGCAGGAAGTCCAGTGTTTGATCCCGCTGATGGAGAGTAAAATTCTCCTTTGACTCATTTTAAGTTCATATAGATATATATATATATATATATATATATACTATATTATATATAATAATTATATATATATATAATATATTATATATATACCTATAATATTATATATAGCTTATAAGATAGTTGATAGGAGCTTCAGATTGATTTGTGTTGGGTGCAATGGGTTGGATTCTGTGATAAAAAAAGGGTTCGTGATCCAAATATAAGCAGAGTGGCTGTGGGGTGTATGGGAAATGAGAATGCGGTAGGAAGTTTGGATTTCTGTGAGGGGGAGGTATGTGTGTAGTAATACTTTCTTTAAAACACAAGAGTGCTGTACCCTCATTAGAAGAGAGACGTAACACATTTACAAAGGGATTTGAGGAAGTTAAGGTATGTTGATTACGAATCTTGTTGTTTTGGCTCTCTAAAGAATATGACCTGTATTCATTGGGAGTGATTCTTAGTGGTTATGCTCTCGCAGAATTCGGGCTGTCAGGAGCAGATGGTATTGGGGTGTTGCAAACGAAGATAACTTGTGTGCACATGATGTTAATTTCCTTCAAGAGAGGTGCCTCACACGGATTCAACTTCAAGCTCGATCGGGGATGATCGAAGGCTCCAGTGGAGTACGGATCGACCTAAAACGTTTTGGAATGGGATTCTAACAGATGTAGTAGGGTTGGGCGGAGGCCTGGACCATATACTACAGCAGCCTAGTCAACTTGATCGGATTTAGGGCTATTTGTGGGATATACGCAAAGGACTTGGCGCTCAGCACCCCAGATTTTGAGGCGAGATACGTAATAGGTCAAGCACGCGATGACAAGTCGTTTTCAGGAGTTGTATGTTAGGTGAATCATCTGAATAGGCCTAGAAATTTGATTTTGTGATGTTACAGTGATATGGGTAATATATTATTTCGCGGGAGAAGGTTGGCATGTTCTTATATTCCTTTAGATGGAAAAGTTGTACTAAAGGTCAGCAGTAAATGAGGATTTGGTAATCAGGCCGCATTCCCGAAAAGAGGGAATCTGTAAACGCTTGCTTACTGGAATCTTTTTGGCTGGATATTCTCATAAAAATGACAAGCAATATCTTTCCGTTTTTACTATCAAGAATAATAGTTGCTTGGGATGTGTTATCTTATAATTCATAGGAGTGGAGATAAAAAGATTGTTAAGCGGTGACAAGATGGAACTCTGATTCCGGGTAGTACTTTGAAGGAGTAGGGGCTCATTCTTCATTGGCCAGTGACTAGGTGGCTTCAACTCCTAAAGCTTTTTCCAAGATGCAATCGCCAAGGATAATAGTTCTATTGCTGTAGTAAGAGCTTTGGAGGTCGGGAATGATGTTTTGTCAACTAACTATACAGATGTGGAGAAGCATATGGACGTAAGCAAAGAGAGAGCCGAACTATGACGGGGGCACCTTTTCGGCATTTGCCCCCAACCCTTGGACACCTGGGGTGTCGAGGGCATCAGGCGACAAATAGCTGAGTTGTGCAAGGATTTTCAGATGTATGTAGAAGAATTACAGCAGGATAAAACTTCTGGTTCGAAGGAGGAAGAACGGGACTGAGGTGGCTTTAAAGTTCGGGCTCGCGAAATACCGTAGTCTTACTCACCTTGGCGTTTAATATCTGTTGATCACTATATAGCCAATGTTTCATGAAAAAGTACCATTAAACTTCCTCTCCACTATTTATAAGCATCATTTACAACAATAAAACAATTGAAGCATAAAAGTAAATAACAGGGTGGGTCTGAACGGCGTATATTTCATAGGAGGGTAGTCATTTCTTCCCCACAACAGATTTCCAGGCTAGAAGACCCACACAAAGCTTACCGTCCCGCCTCCGTAAAGTAGGCTGTGATGTGCCTTTGGAACCATCTTCCGGAATCCACGCAGGGCACCCATCCGTGACCAACGAGAACGTAAATAACTTCTCGACGCAAACGATTATACACTCTAAAGGCAAACAGACATCCTTCATCTGGTTAGGCGAGCGTTCGGGTTCCTGTTCCAATTAACAGGTCCGCGTCAAGGTACAAACGTAAATAGGATAGATTTTTAATCCGTTGTCACCATCTCACGTGTAACCCGTGGTTTAGTTTGAATATTGAGGTGAATGACCATGCGGGGAAATGAGGCACTGTAGGGCCCATGGGGTCTTGTGATAGAAAAGTGAGAAGACAATCTCTTTCTAAGTATCGTTAAGAGGACGTAGGTGGAGGTTAAAAGAGATAATGTATTGCTGTATGGAGTGTGAAGATTTTAAAGATATAATATAATTCGAAGAATTAATGGGGCAGAGTAAGAAGATTAATAAGAATTCATAGGTGACCATTCACATCCTAGTGCTGGTGTGCGCGTGAGGGATGCATTGAAAGTCCCCCCGCGCATGTATTGGTTCTGTGATGCTCATTTGTGCTTTTATTGTCGTCCGTATCTATGGCTTATCATATACTCTCCACCTGAGTAGTATTAATAGCTCTCACTCTCTGTTATAATGTGAATCTCTCTAATAATCCCTCTTGCAGGTGGGGATTTTCTGTAATATGTCATTATCTATAATATATATATATTATGGTATATATATGTTTATAGGTGTTATATATATATATACTATATATTACTTATATATGTATGTGATATATTATATAGGTTTATAGGTTAATTAGTAATATATATATTATATATTTATTAGTTTGGGTATATATTTATTCTTGTTCTTTCTCGTCTTCATCTGTCCTCATTTATTTCCCGGCGAATGTTGTTTGGTGTATGTAAGGCTTGCGGTTACGAGGCATTTGAAATAGAGATAGCAAGCAAGTTTAGGATAATGATACTATGTGACATGAAGTCGAAAAATGAAAGCCCCAGCCGTTTTTACGCTCCTCGCTGATGCTTTCAGTGTATCCTTAATTAGTTGAGAGACCATCTGCTGTATTGCAGGAAAATCCACCTACAATGCTGTCATGGACAGCGATTGGTGCGACACTTCACTTATAGTGTAGACTCGTTAATGTATAGGGTCTCCCTTGCCCAGGTTCTGGGCTGCCCAAGCACATTATTGCTCTCCCTGGGTTCCAAATCCGCCCGCCATGTCACGTATCCTGTTTATAGCACTCTCTTCTTCGCCTCTCTTACCTCAACTCACATCTTCTCCATTGCAATACATTTCCTTTTACTGATCTCAATCGCACTTTTTTCTTTCGGTTCTCTCCCTAGCCGGTCGCTGTTCCCAGCACAGCTCAGCCACTTATTACATTCCGCTTTGTAACGGTTCTCGACTATCTATTATAGTCTTTCCATTGATGGTTCTCATAATACTCATCTGCAGCTATATGCTTTTCCAATTTTGATTGCTTTGATCTTCATTTACCCCTTTTTCTTATTACCACGAATACTCGTCTAATAATAGTTTCATTCCTCATTTTATTAATTTCTTTCGTCTACTAGACCGTATAGCACACCCGCTTAAGATTTGTCCTATGTTGCGTGAACACATTGATGATCTTTTAGATCGATACTTTTGTATTCCGAGACCATAGTTCTTACTTGACTATACTATACATCATGGGTAACAATCGATTTATCTCCTCATGTAAGACGTGCTCTGAGATCACCAGCTGTATAGGACTGTGGTTTGCCGCGTTAACATATTGTGCACCAAAGATTTAATTGTCCAGTCCACCTTCCTGCCATTCACACTTTCCTACTTAAACTGTGCTGTCTCGTGGTCCGTTCCTTTCATTGCCCAAATTACCCTAAATATTAAACTCAGACACTTGTTCCAGTGCTCACCATTCTAACAAAGCTTCACACTGAGGAGTGTCCTCACTCACAAACCATAACCTTACTCTTATCCACCGATTTACTGATTCAAGCCTCCCTCCTTTTACATACTCTGCAAAACCCTCTACCAATTCCTCTCAAACTTCTTCAGTTATTCGCCCATCACAGATACCAGAATCATCTAGCAATATAATAGTAGTGGGCACCCTCCATCTTCTTCTCGCATCCTTCTAACACCATTTCTGCCATCTCCACCTCGAATCTTTCATATTCCCCACTCCACCCGAATATCACACAACTTGAGTAAACAGGGAGAACATAACAGCAACCACGTGTGTCTTACTCCGCTATTAATCGTAACTACCATCACCATTGCCACCATTTATCTTACAACCACGCTTCACTATCGTCGTACATACTTTTTGATTCCATTTCAGAAGCCTTAACCACCAACACCATATCATTCACTAACACTGCCATAACTCTTCATCCTATTAACTCTTATCATAGCCTGTTGCAAATCCATAAAACCTTAAATACAATTTATTCATCTCTTCTCCTCATTTTCTCAATCATGTTCAATGTAAAGATTTGTCCACACTCCTCTACCACTTCCTAAACGCACCCTTGTTCTTTCCAATCAGTCCTTCAGTCACTCGCGCAAATTTCTTTCGCACAATTGTAGATACTCGAGCAGTTATACCTTCTAGCTTTACAGACACTTCTGGAATTAAACTTATTTCTCCCTATAATTCTACAGGTTCCTCCTTTTCTCTCCTCTTTTACCTTATATAATGAGTTGTACTATTTATCCGGCTCTCCTTCCATATATCCCTGGTATTGTACCGATACCCTCTAAATGAATTTACACAAGTCGTTCCAAATCCAATCAATCACATACTCGCCTCCAGGGTTCCAATCATTCACTCGTAATTTCATCTTATACATGCAGATTTTCCATTCTTCAACTTTCTCACTCTATCCCTTACCTCCTCCCATTACCAATAAACTCATCCCCAAAATACCTATTCCTTGCTTGCCAACCTATGCATAACCCACACACGATTCACTACAACCTTCTTCATTTACTGTTAATATGTGGTGCTCAGGATATTTCGAGAAGTGTTCTTTCCACCACGTGCCTCTCACACCATTTCATCCAGTTCAGATCAAGCATCACATCGCCTATTCATACTCTAAGCAGATTCCCCTTATGTCTCATCATTAACCTTTCGCGTTCCTTCCGAAGTTTATAGAGTCTCCTATTTTTTCGCCTTTGTATATGTGAGTCCCCATTTCATTCGCTCCTTCAAACTGTCGATACTGTTTCTCCATACGTATACACCTTTTAGTTATTTCTTTTTTTCCTGTTGTCTAGGTTTTGAAGGTTGGTCCTTCAAGAGCTCTTTTTTCTTTTTGGTAGTTACTAGTGTGTATTGTTTTGTGTGTCCTTTGTTTATGTTAGCTCTTCAATGCCAGCGTCTCGTGTCTGTTTTTTGTTGAGGTGCGCCATTGGGTATTATTGGAGCAAAGCTTCTGTTCTGTTTTGTCTGTTTCGTACACCTCTGTTTCTCTTTCTTTCTCGGAGTCGTCGATCTTCAGCTGTGTTTAAGCATGTGTGTATTGTCCTTGACTTGTTGTGGGAGTACACTTGGTGTTCCTACTGTTTGGTGGGTTTTGAGCATGCATTTCCATGCATGGTTTATATTGTGGTTTTCGCTGTTTGTGCTGGTTTTTTAGGGTGAATCTTATGATCATATAGTGTGATGTTTGTCTATCCTTCGATCTTGCCCCGCATGATTCTGTCTTCAGTATCAACTGCGTTCACAAGTTCATATTATGACGATGGGATGTTTTACTTGCGGAGTGGCGCGGGGCTTGTTATTGTATAAGATATTACTATGCGCTTTTTATGCTTTCAGTTATCACTTTTATACTTGGTCTCACTTCTTTTTATATAGTTTTGTTATCTTCGTAGCGTTCCTTTTGTATCATATCTTGCTTCCGTGTCGGTCTCCATTCTCCATAGGCCCTGTGTCCACATAAACTTTTTCTTAATTTTTCACAATATGTGAATATTACATAAATCGATCCGATTAATCCGCAATTTTCCTTAAAACCCTTACTGATTTAACATTCCAGAACCAGAAACTGTGACCTTTAATATCTACGTGTGCGTTTGATTATTTTGGTCAGCGTTGGCAGACATGTGAAATAAGCTATATTGTGATTTATTTTCTTTTTCAGTAGTGTGTTGTCTTCTTACCTTTCAGTAAATTCTACTCCACCAATGGAAATTCTAGTAGTGAACTATGGGATACTGGCGGTTGTTGTCTTAGATAAAGTATGTACGACTAATATATACCTCATCGTGCCTTCACAGAAATCTGAATCAGTGTTCTTGATCGACGTACCGCTAAAATTTGTTCTTTTCGGATGCGTTTCTCCCGCGTTACCGCAAACTTCTACGTATATACCATCCCTTTTTGAATCAACCTATCCAACCATTTTCTCAGTGTCTCTCCTCCAAAACTATCTCATATTGTTTTCAAATCTAGGTAAATTCTTGATAGTAGATGTGTGTTGAACTATCTATTGCTGGTTTTCTGTCTTCGTTCTATCTTTTGCTCTCTCTTGGGTAATATATGTTCGTCGTGATTATTGTTTATTTTTGTTCCTATGGTACGGATTGGTTCTTGTTCTACGTTACTGAGTCATTATTGTCAGACTCATCCATCTCTTTGTTCTCTTGAATTTTTGTTACATTAACGCTTTCTTTTCATGTCTTGTTATTGTTTCATTGTTCACTTTGAGTGCAGATGTGATGAATATGATGCATGTTTAAAAATTTGCCTCCTTTCTATGAATATTCATGTTCCATCCATATTCGTCTCTCTCTCTTATTTTTCTCCTCAAAAAATTCAGGTCTGGGTGTGTTTGTGCTTTTTGTGTTGGTGTGTTGTTGGTGTATCCATGTTGATTTTTATTACATAGATTTTGGGTCTGTCGTCGAATTTAGAGGATAGTTGTATTAGCGCGGTGGAGTGAATGTTAGAACGGCTATTGATCTAGCGAGTCCCGGTCTCCGAGGTGTCCTTGTCAGTGATGAGTAATTAGTAGTATTTTTGCTGAGCTGAGACTTAATTGTATTGTCTGTGCAAGCTTAGTAATTGTGTATATAGTTTATATGTTGTCTTATGTTTTGTTGTATTGTTATAGGTGGCTTATAGGACATATTTCTGAATTTTCTTTCAAAACAACAGATACCCAATTAGGCTGGCTCTCTTAGTTTGCGGGATGATAGCTCGATTCGTTGATTCTTATGGGTATGGGATAGCAGTTTATGAGAGTACTCGACTATTGTGTGTGGTGCGTGGTGATGGATGTCTCGTTTTTTTTTTCACTCCATACCCAACATACACCATTCAGACTCAGCAAGTCGTGTTGAAACTATGCTTGGGGATTTGTTGTGTTATTTTGTTCAAAATGAGCCTTTGTATTAATATTATACTTATTAGATATATATATATTATATTATTAGTATATATATACATATATATGTTATATTATATATATATATTATGATATGTATCAGTATATATATATATAAGGAAACGCCTGTGGTTATGGGCACTGGAGTGTTGAGTCGCGCCTCCTTCATAACGAGAGGACGGAGGTTAAATCGCTCCGCGGTTAGAAGTGTGATTTTAATCTACCTGGGAGGCAGAATAAAACTAGGACTGGCGAAGACACGTTGGTGGCGACTGGTTAGGGATAGCCGTCTCTTTAATAGTTAAGATTGCCTGTGTCCCCCGTGTTACCCTGCTAGGGGATAATAGACGTTAAAAGGTTAGTCTTTATATTATATAATATATATATATATATATATAAATATAATATATATATATTATATATATATATTATACTTATTATTGATTATATAGTATTATATATAATTATATATTATTATATAGAGAAGACTCATCAAAATGAATTATATGAAATACTTTCAGCCATTCTACAAAGATAAGTTATTCAGGACCATTCAACTGATTAATAAGTTATCATATTCCAAACAATATTAAGAAAGTTTCTTGCTTTATTCTTTATTTCCAATTGTAAAAGGATAATTTGTATCACGAAGCTCCTCACACATTACATTTATCAGTTTTAATTTTTAAATAAATTAAGAAAAGTTTTTAAAATACTAAGGAAATGGAATATAATCCCTCAGAAAACTTTAATTGTATATTAGATAAGAATAATATTTATTAGGGTTGAAGCCATTATATTAAGATTCCTTTCGCATTATATATACCTAATATAGTACAAAAAATATATCATACCTCTCTATACATATTTTACATATGTATATAGTATATATATAATATATATATATATATATATGATATATATTATATATATAATATATATTTCTTTCTTCACTTCCTGCTTTGTCCCAAGATTGGGGTAAAGGTGGCCCTCAAGACATCGGGAAAAGAAAAAGCAGTAGTGCTGGCGAAACGACAGGAACATGAGCAGAACGTGGCGAAAAGAAAGCCCAGCCCAATAATACTGGAGAAGACCACGCGCTCCTAGTTTCAACGGGTGTAAGTCCTAAATAATTAGTTGAATGAGCTCGTCACAGAAGAAACCACCTAGAAGCATCATGGGACCGACGACGCGACGCCTCACGTATTAAATCGTACAATGTATAGTGTTGGTGAGTTCATCCCCTCCGGCCCAGTGGCGGGCGGCTCACAACCAATGCCCCCATTACAACATACCTGGCCAGGGTGGTCTTCTCCTATCATTGCACCCATTAGTTTTCTCGCCTCTGCCAAAACTCACATTTCTCTCTTCAGACATTCGTTCACCGACGACTCAATCAGCTTTCTCTTCGGTCTCCCCAGTGGGTCGGGTCGTTATTGGTTCTTCTCAGATCAGCCAAGCTCTTTCCCACTATACAATGCCTGCTAACCAACCCGATCTTCTTGCAATTACATCCTATCTTTTCGGTACAACTTATTGATGCGTAAATTCATCTAAACATACTTTCATTTAATAGGTTCGTCGTCATTTTACCAATTTTTTCAACCCAAACAACTCTCTAATACGTATTCATTCGCTCATTCATTGATGTCTTTTTTTCACACCTGAGCATGCCCTAATGATGTCCATGTTTCTATCTGAACCACATTTGAACTTATAGTATATATACTTCTTATTCCAGACATAGTCTCACCTACAATACAATAACACAGGTAACAACATACCTCATGTTAAACACATACGCGCACTCAAGACTTAGTCAACTTACATCCACCCAACGTTAATATGCACCAGCACCTTCCTGCCAATTCACAACTTCACTACTACAGTGGCAGTCCTTGGAGTGTCATCCGTTGGTCCTCTTCCTCAGTCCAACACATTACGCCTCAATAGTTTAAACTCAGACACTGTGCCTCCCAGGCTGCTCATCCATCTGAACATAACTATCAGACCTGGGATCTGTACCTCACTCCACACACCATCAACTACTCCTTATCTACGCTTACTTTACACACCCCGACAAATCCCGCCAAATCCTTCTCCACTCAATCCTATTCAAACTTTCTTCAGACTCGCCACACAGAAACCAAATTCATCCGTTATACAAATTAAGAGGGCACCCTCCACCTTCCGTCCTTCTACAATCATTCATAGCACATATTTCCCTGCCATCCCCACCTCGAATTCTTCATAACCCAATCCATATACAAATTTGGAATATATCCAAGGACGACATAACAGACACCCGTTGTCGTCGACGTACCGCTTATGGTATACCTTAAACCTGAATCACCAGTATTTGACACCAGTGTTAACTTACACACGCTTCACTATCGTCCAGTACATTACTTTTGATTCCATTCTAAAGACGTCGCTTACCTCATACACCATTTTATCACTAATTACCTGCCATAATAGGCGTTCCCTTCTGATTAACTCCTATCATACGCCTATGTGTGTGTACAATACCATAAAAAACCTAAGTACATTATTTAATTCTGGTGTTTTTTCTTTTTATTCGTGCACGTCGCCTCATTGTTTTCTCATTCATGCTTGTTATGTTATCATGTGTATTGATAAATGGTTGATGAGTTGTTGATTATTCCTTTGTCGATTGTTTTCAGAAGTTTTCATGTCTTTCTTCTACCATTCTTTGAGATTATTGTCAGTGATTTGTTGGGGTAATGTAGATGTGATTTGTGTCGACGTGTATCTGGGTTTTTTATGTTGTTGACATATGTTTTCACGTCTTATGTGTTGTTAGGAGGTTGGGTAGTTTTTTGTTTAGTTTGATGATGGTTGGCGGCTCTGTGTTGTAGGTTGGGTGTTTTTTTTGGTTCTTAATTGGAGGTCTGCCGTGGTTGTTTTGTTTCTATATTGATGGTTGTTTTTTTTGTTGTTGTTAGATTGGAGAGTTGGGTTTGTGTTGTACTCTCTGTGCTTGTTACATTGGTGTGTAATATTGCCACAAATCTATACCGAGCTGTATTCTGTTGTTGAGTAGTGTTGGGTATTTCTTAATTGTGGTGATTCTCTGTGCGTTAATGATGCCTCCAATCATGATTTGGTTAAATCTGTTGAGTGATTTTGTATGATATGTAGTTTTTTTTCAGCTCTTATTTTTATTTTTTCTACACTAGTGCTCGCTCTCTGTCTATTATGAGTGTGTTATCCGCGTTGTGTTGGATTAAGTGTAGTCTTTACTCTCTCTCTTAATCCTTGCCGAGTTGATATATCTCGCGTATTGGAACGTGGTTGTGTATTGTTAGCTGTTTTATCTTCCGTATTTGTAAGTTAGCATGATCTATGTTGGATTTGTTCATTGGACTCGTTTAACGACTATGTATTGTTCGCCTATATTCTGTTCAAGTTGCGTGTTAATTCACCGGTCGTCTGCCTCACGGCTCGATTGAGTTTCTATGTTTTCACTTAGTAGTTTTCATCTAGTTGGGTGTTATTTTAACCTGCAAGATTTACCATTCTGTCGTAACAAAATTCTAGAGTATGTCTCTGTTGGTGGTTCTATCTAATCCGGACATACTCTTAGCTCTGTTATCGTTTGTCTCATAGCTGCTGTTTGAGCTGTAGTATTTTTATTGTGGAGGCTATAGTTTGCCTCGCAATTGTGAAGATTTTACTCTAAGGGTTCCTTCTGTCTGCTACTCTCTCGATTCTCATTCATTAAACCTATCTGATCATTCGTATGTATTGTTGTGTAGCTTTTCGACTTTCTATTCATATTATGCGTTTTTTAAATATTGTGTTGCTGGAAGTTGCTTTTTCTGATGTCGAGTTAGTGTGTTCCTGGTGTGTTGTGATTTGTTTTCGATGCTGCGTGTTATTTGTTTTTTGCTGCTGCCTGTCGTTGTGGTCATTCATTGTGTCTCTGTGTGTTACTAGTTCTTTTCATTTCTCTAGTTACAAGTATAGTGCAGCGTGTCAGTTCGTCCTTATTTCATTTTTGTATGTGTTTAAGCTAGTGATTCCCCTCTTTTTGATTTGTCCTTCTTATGTATCTTAACTCTTTTGTTGTACCTGCTTTGTCTACTTATATCAAGGAAGGATCGATCTCGTAGTCTCTGTGGTATGTCCATCGATGATTTCTTGTGTTATCCTGCCGTGTCCTGTTACTGGGTTCATTACCTTTTGTTGTTTTTTCTGCCTTTACGTATGCATTACTTTTAGTATTTTGTTTAGTTTTTTTTGCCGTCCTTATATAATAGTTAAGCATCTTCTGTCATTATTTTTTTGGTGAGAACCTTTATCATGTTTGGCTTTAATTTCAGTATTTCGTAACATTCAAATCCGAGTCGGTTCTTTTTTTTTGCTTTTTGTGTTTATTAGCATGCTCTTTTGTTAATCGTGCGCGTTGTGTCTGTTTAGTATTCATCCGTTGCTTTTTTCTATATTTTCGTTTCTTAGTGCATTGTGTTGCTCGATGGTGTTGGTTATAACTTTTTTGGTTCTGTGTGTAGGGTCTTTCTGCTTGTTTACTTTTGGTGTTATATTGGGTTCATCAGTGGTTTCTTGCTTATCGATAATCATACTTTTCCTGGATGTTTGTTTGTGGTGATTTTTGGTCTTCGTTGTTTTGATCTTATTGGGTATATTACTCTTATTATGTTATGTTGATGGATCTGTTGTGCAGTTTGTCGAGTTTTAGTTTTCATGTGCTCTAGAGTTTTTTTTGTTGTTCTCTCGTAAGTTAGGTCATAATTCTCTTTCATGCATATGGTCAATGTGTTACTCTGAGTGTTGTGTGGTTTGGTTTAGAGTCGTTTTATGGTCTGGCTTAGTTGCGTTTCTGTTGTGCTTTTGTGGTCTTTTACATTACCTGGTTAGTCTCTTATGTGCGCTGCTTTGTTGTCACTTGTAACGTGTTCGTCTAGTTTCTGCTTAATTGGGTTAGGTGATTCTAGTCGCTTATGTTGAAATCCGGTGTTTTGGTCTGATTGTGAGTGGTAAGTTGGTGCTAGTTTTCCTTTTGTACCTTTATCATGTCCATTCGCCGTGATAATTCTGTTGATGACCCTCTGGTTATCTTAGCATTATGTCTGTATTTTTGTCGTTAGTGTTTTTATTGATTTGATTGTTATTGTGTAGACTTTATTTATGGTGGGTTTTAGTATTGATGCTGGTTAGTGTTGGTATTATGGTGATGGGTTTTTTTTTTTTTGTAGCTCAATGTAATTGGGATGCTGTGTTTGTGTGATCGTAGATTAGTATTGGTGGCTGGTTGTCCTTACTAGGGGTATATGTATTGTTGTTGTCATCGGTTTTGGGGTCTCGGCGAGTTGAGTGGAGATTGTACCGCGGTCGTCTGACTCCCAAGCTGGTGTTTGAGGTTTTGTGTTTGCGTTGTTTTTTTAGGGTTGTTATAGTTGGTATGTAGGTAATTTTATGTTAAACTAAATTATTCTCTTGATGTTCATGTTTATCTGGAGTCTCCCTTCTTTTGGTTTGGATGGGTTAACTCTCCCAATCTGTTATATTCTCTGTCAAGTGTTGGGTCGGAAGTTGATATTTTTGTGGTTATTTATGGCTGTTTTTTTGTTTTGGTAGGGTCGTGCTGTCTCGAAAGAGGTTTGTTCTAGCTCTCTACCTACACCGAACCTCTAGCTTTTATTTAGGTTTGGTGATTGTACTTTTGGTATTTAGGGATTGGTGTTTTTGTAGGATGAGATCTATTTTGTGGTGGGTAGTGTGTTTATGTATATTCTAATAATGTAAATGGTGTGGTATTATGAGTGTTTGGTAGTGAGTTGGGTTAGACGGATTTTTACAGGCTACGTAAGCGCTTCTGGTCGTGGGCGGCTTATTTTTTTCGTAGGGGAGTATTCTTTAGTTGATGGTCTTATTCGACTGGGTGTGCCATTCATTGTTTGTTGAGTTCGCTTGGTTAGTTGGTTAATTCTTGTGTTGGTTTTGTTGTCCCGTATCGGTTGCTTTGGCTTAGCTTTCTTCTCGATAGTGAGAACCTATGCTTGAGTGGTGTTTAATTTTTGTGACTCGTATGGGTCGCTCGGGTTTGTTTGATTTTTTTGTTATTGATGGTTTCGTGATGGGTTTGTGTTCCGGATATATGTATTTCTCTTTACTATTGGATATTGTGCTCGACTAAATGGGCAGATTTGGTGATGCGTCAGATGAGTTATTGTTGGCAGATTAGTCGTTCAGCTATTTTATGTGCTATGGCTTGTGAGTTGGCTGTTGTGATCTTAGTTTTTGTTTTTATTGGGGTGTTTTGTGTTTCTTGGGTGTTTGTTATCGGTGTTACGGTGTGCGATGTGTCGCGAGTGTGTTGGAGTGTTGTTGATGTTTCGATATGTTAGTTCTAGAATTGAGTTGTATATGTGTGGCTCCGTCTATAGGTAAATATTAGTCTTTTACTTTCTTCTTGCAGATATTATGTTGTTGTGCGCGTGGATTTTTTCGCTGACTCGAGATTGGGGGACTCTCTCTGATGTTGTACGGTTTGTTTTGTGTGCGTCGACAAGATTCTTCACCTATATCATTGTATCTGTGTCTGAATGTGCGCGTTTTGTTTCAATATTTATTTTTCTGTTATATGTGCGTATTACAGTTAGGAATTTATCTAGTTACTTGCATCATCAGCAGTGGCTCTCCATTGTTACGTTGTTGTGACACAGGTACGCTATTGTTGATCTATGCTAGTGTGTCTACGTGTACTCATCTATTAGTTAATATTTGATGTACTGGCCATTTCTTCTCCCTAAATTCTCGTCGATTCTTTTGATTTCTCACACACTTCTAGGTGGTGCGTACGGCGTGTCAACTGTTATAATTTATGCAGTTTGTTTGGTGAGACGAGCAATCCATTCTGTAATCTGGTTTTTACTCACTCGGTTTTCTTTGGCTTCACTTGGTCTTGGTTTGTGTGGTCTCAGTCGACCTCTCTTGTTCTCGGAAGTCTTATAAATGGGATTGATTAGTGTTTTGTCTGGTGTCCTTCTTTTTAATAGAGGTTATGTTCCTATTTTTCTCGGATCTTTGGCTCTTCTTTCTTGGCGTGTTTGTGTTCTGTATGTGATTTTTTGTGTGTGTCGGTGGGACTAGTTTGGTTTTATATCCCTCTGAGTAATCATTGTCTCTCGATGGTTTTTGGGTGTATCTCAGTTTATATGTTTGCTCTGGGTGTATTATCTCGTTGACAACTTTCGCCGAAGTTAGAAGGTCTGTGGTTTGTGAGATCAGGTTTTTGGATTCCTTCGTTACTCCGATCTCCTCGTACGTGCATGTTTGTGCAGTTTTGAGCGAGTTCTCGTTATGTTGTTCGTGATATGATGGATAGTTACATTATGGTTTAGGGTGAATTTATGTGTAGTGTTGGATGCATGTCTTGTTCCAGGTTATTTTGGGGTGTCGCGTGTCAAATCTTAGCCCTCCGGTTCTCCATTATGTCTGGGCGCTTTGTCTTTTACTGAGGATCTATGTTATGATCGGTGTCTTTTCATGTAGGTTGGACGATGGTTATGGTTAATTCTGTATTTTGCTGTGTTGGTCAATTCTTCTCCCCCGACACATTTATGTTATTTGTGGGTATGGTATTGTGTAGTGTTTTGGTTTGTGCGTTAGGTATTTTTGATGTGGTGTGTTATGGTTTACGTTGTTGATGTCATATAGTTATTTGATGAAGGTTTGGTGTGGTATCGTTTTTTTTATGGTATTAAGTAGGAGTAGTGAATGTATATATATTTGTTGGTTGAGTATGTGTCGTATTTGGAATTTTTGTGTTTGTGTTATTATAAGATAAGGTAGTAAGGTGTTTTGAATGTAAAGGGTCATGTCTGAGATTACATTGTTTGTGTATGTATCGATTGGTTCTTACGAGAACGAGAACTCTAAATGACCTACGTTTATCGTTGGCTGGTGGTTGTGTGTCGTTTGATTTTTATGGGGTTTTCACAGTCGAAAAGGGATGGTCCCGGATTTATGCTGCTATTGGTGTCTCTGTGACAGTGCGTTGTAGTTTGTGAGTAGGTAATGTCTGATTTGCCCAAGTTAAATTCGAAGACATTTAAGCACCATCTTATGAGGAATCAAATACCACCCTTCCTGGTATAATATATTATAATATAATATTATTATTGGATATATATATATATATAATGATATATGTGGTGATGTGTAGTGTTAGTACTAGGTTATATATTGTGTGGTATTATTTATATTTTTAGTTATTTCGCATTTGTAATATTGTGGATTAGTTATATGAGGTTGTGGTGTTTCTATGTTTGGTATTAAATTATTTATTAGGTTGTGTTGTTTATGGTTTGAAGAGGTGTTTTAGCTTTAGATTTTATTTAAAGATTGTGGTAGTTGTATTTATGTATATAGGTGAAGGGTGGTCGTTTATTTGTCCTCGCATGTGTGTGTTGATGCGGGAGCGGTTTTGGTGTTGAATGAATTTATACGTTTGTTGTTATATGTTTTCGGTTTTGTTCTGTAGTGTATGTTTTGGGCTGGCGTGCATGGAATATGGTGTTATTTTATCAGGTAAGTAGGCTTCTTGAATCAGTGCTGTGTGTATATTGTGTTATTTGTTTTATGTTTAGTATTTTGTCGAACTAGTGTGCTTGATTTTGTGTAGGCTGCTTAGTAATATGCGGCAGTTGGTGATTTACTGTAGATTTGTAATTTTTATGGTGGGTGGGTTGTATGGTCGTTGTGTTGTTGTTGTGCTTCATTGAGTTTTTTGGTTGTTTGTGTGATTTTCGTCGGGGTGTCTCGTGTGAAGCTACTCATATTTATATGCTCCGTAGGTTAGGTTGTATTTATAGTTAATTTCTTTTAGTAGTGTGTGCCTCGGAGGTATTCCGGATGTTGTTGTATAAGGTGTTTGGATTGTCTTGTAGATAGGGGAGAGATTAAGTACAACTTGTCGTGTAAGACTTTGTATTAGCTGCATGAGTTGTGATAAGTGAGGGAGGAGGTTGAGTTAGAATATGTGGTTTGATGTTGAGTGATACATTTTGGTATTTAGGTGTGAATGATGAAGTGTCAGGGTCTTGGTGGTAGTTGGTATTTGTGTACCTTTGGGTTCATGAGAGTGTATTTGTGTGACTTGTGGTTTGGGTTTAGTGTGATAGGGTGTGTTTTGTTTGGGTGAGGATAATAATGATGTAAAATATGTGAATATTTTTGTATGTTAAATTAGTGAAATTAAGTGTCTATGAGTGGATGGTGTGGTTACGGTGTAGTGTGGTTTTAGATGTTGAATGTTGTTTAGTATGATGTGGATTATTTATTGGTAAAGATAAGTTTAATATATTGTGGGTATGGGTGTGTTTAACATTTTTAGTTTGTTATTATAAATACGTTTCTTTTGAATGTAAATGTTAGATATATTAGTAATGTTATATTGTATGATGGTTGGATACTATAATAATAATCTTGATGTGGGTGTTAGTTTTAAGAGGTTGGTTATATGTGTATGATGTTTTATTTTTGTGTTAGTTGTTATGGTTATGAATGGTGTAGTGGTTAATGTGTCTTGAGTTTAAAGTTCTAGGTGTGGTTTTATATGTGATTGCATGAATTGTTTTTTCTGATGTTGTTTAGTGATTTGTTGTTTAATAATTGTTACCGTGATTTTTAATCGTGCTTCTATTTCTCCGCCTTTTTATGGAGTGATGAATGAGCTGAGGGGGGGATCTCTGATATGTTGAGTTTTTAAGTTCTGTTAAGACTTGTTTGTTGTGTTTTTGTTATAGGAGGTTGCCCTCGAGTGGGTCTATGATTTGGTGGTTTGTATGGTTTTTCCTGTTCTGAGAGATAGTTCCGACGCTCCTACACGTTGTTGTGTTTTTCTTGTTTCTCTATATTGTGTGTGTGTATAGAGTGTTTTTATATAGTTTCTTTGTCTCCCTCATGGGTATATATGATAATAGAAACGTTTAACTGTGTTTTACGATCGGTGTGTGGGTGTGATTGTGAACTCCAGACGTTCTCCTGCTTGTATAATGAGGAGTGTCGTGGGTGTGTTCTCTTTGATTGTGTGCGAATGTATTGTGGCTGTCTCCTTGGGTAGGTTGGCTTGCATGTCGAGGTTTTTTTGTAATTTATGTGTTTGATTTTGTTTGAATATCATATGACTCTGGCTGTGATTGTTGTTATGGTTGAAATTATTATTATTATTTTTGTAGATCGGATATTCGGATGTTTGTTATTTATATATATTTTAGTTTTTTTGTATTATTTTATTTAGTGTTTTTTATTTCGTTTGGAGTGGGTTTTTGTTGTTGGGTATATTTTTATGATTTGTTATTGAGTGTGGGTATAATGTATATAGTATTATTTTCAGGTCTATAGGTGTAGTTTTTTAAGTGTTATTTATTTATTGTGTGGATGTAGGTATCGTTGAGTATATAAAGTCTTTCATGACGATCTATGTTTGTGATATTTGAGAATTGATGGATTGGCAGAGCAACTGTCGTACCTATTGGGCTATCTGTTATGGGCAAACTCTACATAATATCGATCGGTGAGAGTGTATTCTTTCCGTTTGGTGTGTGTTTCGTGGTGTTCTTCTCTGACGTTTCTTGGGTTTTGGTGTATGTATTGAGTGGTATAGGTAAATTGTTAGTCTTTTTTTTGTACTTTTGAATTCTTGCATTTTATCTTTTGTTTGTTTTCTGCTGTGCGAATATTTGTGTTGGTTATTCGTTCAGGTAGTATTATGACCTGTGTGAAGGTTATCTTATCCCCAAAGAAATTTATTACAGCTATGGTAGGTACTCTGTGGTTGATATGGAGAAACCAGTTGCTCAGCAGTTAAACAGCCACGTCATTTTTCGATGAATCTCGCCGATTGATGACCGCCTTCTGGATGGAGCTGGATCATTACTATAGGTCTTTCGTTGTATCGGTTGTTGGTTTGGTGATTTTTTGTTTTCGTGGGTGATTCAGAGCGATAGGCGATCTGTGACGATTGTTGGTGACCATTGACCGACTACGATAACTGGTTCTGTTCGCTTTTCTTTTTATACCTAGCTTAAATATTTTATTAAAAATGTTTTCGGAAACTTGTTGGATTAGTATTTAATTGTAATCAAAATATTTACCGATAAATGAAATATGACCGCCATGTGTCATCTTTTTAGGTAACTTTGGCACTACGTGGTTTGATGGGGAGGCTGATTATGTGATGGAGTGCGGGAGACAGGATCTTGTGTACTCGTGATGCCTCATGTTGATCACGACGTACGTAACTTTATGGCTGCGCTTTATCGTGTGTTCTATACCTATTAATAAAGAGGGAAAACTTGAGAGGACAAGTAAAAAATATAATGCTTCCACTAGTGTAAAATATTTAAGTTTTTATATAATGTATGACCACCTCTCTGATTGGAAAACACTTACTACGACGCACGTTTATGGTGGGGTGACCTTGACCGTAGTATGGTGACTTTTGGTCGAAACTCTGGAGAGTTTTACTACTCTTTTTATGGCAAGTGGCAACTGGCAAATTGGCAGTCAGTATTGGTCCGAGAGTAGCAAGGGAGGGTTTATGTAATTTTTGTGCCATCGTAATTTTGTTATTCGCAGTTTTAGCTTTTACTTTTTATATAGAATGTTTGTGTATTGAACAGTATTAAGTTTGTGTTAAAGCTTTTAATAAGCTTAAAATGATAAGTTTAAGAACTTTAAATTCAAAAGTAACAAAAAACAAACCTCATATAACATGAAAGTGCCTAATTTAGTATCGCATATGTTGGACCCCAAACCCAATTTCTGGGCCTCCAATCAAACAATACAAGTGCCAAAAACTTCCATCACCTTTTTACGAAGAGAATTATAACTCCAATCGTTGTAGACATTATTTTAATTAATAAAATAATATATAAGGCTCTGAGAAAATCCATAAGTAAAGTGCCCGAATGTGTTGAATATATTATATGCTATTACCATGATGTTGATTACACGTGAAACAAGCAAGGTGTGGAACTATTGTGTAATAACTCTGCTATTGTTTTTGGACTTATTGTATTTTGTGGATGCGAAAAATTGCCCTCACACCTGTGAATGTTTTGGAAAAATTGTTGATTGTTCTGAAAATGAATTGAAAGAAATTCCAAAGAATTTACCATCTTGGGTTTCAGATTTGTAAGTAATCCACAGATTTGGAATTTAGACCATTCTAAATTATGGTGATTTTTTTTACAAATTTTTTGGTAACATGTATATTTGGATAGTTTTCAAACCATTAGCTCATTTTGCAATGTTTCATATAACAAGAGTTTTGTAGGGCATAAAAAGGAAATAAATTTTTTTTTCTAAATAAAAAATAAAATATTTAGCCATAGCTTTCAAAATTTCTTTAAATTTTTTGTATTTTTAATTTTACTGAGAAATGTTACCAGGTTCAGTATTCAAAACAATATAGGTAGTAATGGTACCTTTCCATGGTGAAGAATTTTTTATTACTATTTTTATTTGTATTTACAAATGAAAATAGTAGGTAATAATAGTTGCCATTCCTGCATTCAAATTAACTCAAAATTTGAGAAATTATAGTTATAATGCTTTTGAACCAGATTTTGAAAGCGACATCATTAGAGCAATGGGATATAAGGCAAATAATTGAAAATATTTCAAAGATGCTAACTTTGTGAATTCTAGGTTTTCCACTTGTTTCATTTACCTTCAGGGTTTGCCATTGAAATGCGCAACATTTATGCACATTATTCATTTAGAGACCCAACTTATTTAAACAATTGAGCTGTGATTGGATGTGAAAATGTTTATTAGAACTTTAAAAATAATTTATTTCACTAATTCAATAAGAAGTTACAAAAACATTTTTTTATAAATCTTTCACTTAAATTGTTAAGCAGTGATATTAGGTATTTAGAAAGATCTATTAGAATTATGATGTTATTCAAAAATTCATACAATGAATATTTAGCTATTTCCTAGGACAGCAATAGTTTAATTGCACAACCTGAGTGGAGTAAATGAATTCGTGATATCTGTAAGGTAAAAAATATTATATGTTTTCAAAGAATTTTCATCCTACGATAGATAGTGAAATGTTAAGAAATGTTCAACAAAATTTTTATTAGATGTTAGACTTAAAAATCAGAATTATTTCAAAGCTGACAAGGTCCTACAATGATTCAAATGGATAATGACACTTCAGCAAGAAAAATATTTCTCTTGCTGTTTCGTTTCTATTTGGAAAGAAAATTTTTCATGATGTTCTTTTCTCTAAAAAATTTTTATATTAAAGCATGCTATAAATAATTGTTTTTTTTAGATCATCAAAGTGGGTAAATTATGATGCCACAAAAACACAATCCAAATAAAAAACCAATACATTTCTGAAATATATGAAAGTTTGATTCTCAGGGGTCTTTTCAATTTTCAGCTCTGAAATCAAAAATATTTTATTTTTAAACTATATATAAATTGTAACAAATAAAGCAGCAAAAAAAGCTATTATAACATTTTGTAAATCTCTTCTAGAATGGAATTCTTTTATTATATCTCAAATATCTTTTCAAGAAAAAATTAAATGAGTTTGAATGATGAGGTCATTTGAAAAATATGGATATGAATGTTATTTTTTTATTTGCTAAAGCGATTTCATTATTCTTTCATATTTGAGAATGGTTGATGTAGATCATCCATTTGGACATTGATTCATCAACCAAGGATGATAATAATTGTCCGATCAACCTTGTGAAATCATGCTGTCATAATTGATCTTCATTATAAGCAATTACTCCCTTAATTTTTTGGCTGTTTGTTGTTTTGTTGTTATGTTTTTTCTTTTTCTCTCTATTGTTGTTTTGTTGTTTTTCTGTTTCTCTCTATTGTTGTTTTGATGTCTGGTTAAAAGTATCAGTTGAATAATTTAAGTTATTCATCAACTTTTTCTAGAATATAATTGTAACAATAGCATATTGTGTGCGATTATACGATTTTTCAACATCATTTACACCTAAGTTGACATTTATTCCTACTGCTCTGTTAGTTCTATCTAGCTCTACTGCCATTCATCATAATTATAATAGATTGCAATCTGCATATGAACATTATTATATATTCAAAAATTCTTATTTATTAACGCATCTTCCATACATGTTTGTACCCATATAAAAATATATATATATATAATATACTATATAATTTTATAACTATATTTCATTTTTTATTCTTTTTATTAATTATATTGTCTATTCACATAGTGATAACCTATAATATATCAGGTCCGGTACATAATTTATAAAATATACTACAAATATATTTTTTTTTACTAATATATATATATATTTATATATATATATATATATATATATATATATATATATATATATATATATATATATATATATATATATATATATATATATATATATATATATATATATATAATATTATAATATATCAATATATATATATATATAATATATTCACAATTGCTAGTTGCACCAATTAACAACTTGTAGAAATAATTTTGGTGAAACTTGCATTCTTCCTGGTATAACATATATTTTGATTTCAATATGTTTCATTTCATTAAATTCAATTTAAAACTTATATATATATTAAATACTATACTAACATATATATAGAACATTTACGTATAATATAATTACTATAGTATAATATATATATAGTATAGTATTTAATATATATATCTTAATAGTAGGGTAAATCGGGAAAAGGCTTTCGTTGAGTTTTTTATTTTTTTATACTTTATTATACAAAAATCGATTTTTATTAATTATTATTACATTCTAATTTCTTCAACTTTAGATTTTAGGTATTGATGAATTTTATTCCCGATACTTTTGCTTTATGAGTTTTGGCTTTGTCTTTTTTCTGCTGTTACTGCGTGTGCGCAACAAAAAAAAAAAAAAAAAGATGTGTGTGTGTGCTGTTGTGTGTGTGATGTGTGATGTTGTGAGATGGCAGATTTGAACATAGGTGGCGGTACTTTCTATTGACAATTCTACCAAACATCCGTGCTTAAAATATCTAACCTCTGCTTCGCGTTGAAATTACCACCTACTTCTACTCCTATACCCCTATCTTCCTCTATTGTACTGAGAAACTCAGATGGCTAAGAATTCATCGTCTAACTCGTTTAATGTAATCCAACTATAACTTATTTCATAATTTCCGTCTAAAGGGTGGAGTATGTGCCATATGGTTAACAATTAACACCCTGTAGCAACGTTCTCTGAACTCGAATCACCTTTAATTTCAGATGATTCTGTGATTAAATTTTCTTCCTTTACTAACAATATCTTGTGCTTCTGCTTACTGTTCTACCTATACAACACGCCTTTTTCACGCCTTTTGATTATCTTACTACTGTCTAAAACGAGACTGATTATATTTATTCTTCTCATCCCATAATAACTGGAGTACTCTTAATTAGAGGAATTTATCAAGTACAACAACACTGGATGGTTGCGGATCCTTCTTCATACTGATTTTAGATTGGGGAGGAGGCCGAAATCATATTCAGCAATTCTATCACATTCTGAGCAACAATAAAAACCAAACACACATTCCGAATCGCCTAAACCAATTCTTGAACACTCCAACCCACTAGTCCTGTTACTCTCAATAAATACACCACACTTTCGCTCCATTGGTAAATGAATCTGACCATCAAACAAACTTGAATAATATACTACTTAATTTTTGAATACGTTCGAATCTTCCACACAAGCTCCATCCTGCTCCTGTGCAGTTTCTTTCTGAGAATCTTTTGATTTCGGGGAAGCGCCGCACTTTTAGGGGAGGCCTTTGTCCCCAATAGAAACTTCACACTAACTATACATTGGAAACTGGGACTTGCAATGTTTCCTCTGGGGACGCTTCGGCTTCTGCCGACAGGGTGGGAGCTATTTTGTGGATGGATGAGGCCAGGTTTTCCAATATTGGCACGATTAATGGGTGGAATCATCAATCCATGGTTCGATCGTTAATTGTCTCTGGTCCATTCAGGCTAGAGACCATACCGTATCAGGGATGGAAAACAGAACTGAGTCATCACTCCCGCTAATTTTCATTCAGCTAGAAATCTTGCAGGGATACTACTCTTCGACGAGCAAAGCCGACTTTCATCAAACGAAAGTGCCTAACCTCCTTGGTTTCTTACTGATTAATCTTTCTGGCCTCTTGCCAAAAAAACATCTCCTATTAACTTCCTGTAAATCTACCTTTCTTCCTCTTATTCGCGATCTGATGGTTCTCTTGCTAACTCTTGCCAACTGACAAAAGGCCAATATCCTCGGCCTCCTATTTCCTTCTAACTCAACCCTGGACGATTCTGGCCTTCCTCTTCCTCCTCCACTCTTCTCTCAGGTTTCCTATGCCATTGCCTGCGATTACATTTGGATCGGGTGTAGGGGCTCCTGAAATCTATGAACGTTAGGTGAAGCGAGGTAGCCCGCATGCTCCTCCCCGAGCTTTAGGGTGTGTGGCTTCCGTGCATTGGCCCCTCCTCTCGATTTCAACTATATATCTCTATTCTCTCAAAACTAGCACTTCCCTCAGTGTTGGAAGCAGCGCACATATGTCCAACCTATTCGAAAGGACAGCCGCATCTGATCCTTCTACACTATCGCCCTATAAGCTCTAACCTTGTATTCTATCTAAGATCTTTGAAAACCCTTTCTCAACTCTCAATTTCTTAGATCATCTGGAATCTCTATCCCTTCTTTCCGATCGCCAGTACGGCTACTCGGCGCTCGAGATCGACTGGTATGAATATATTACTTCCATCATAATCAGTATTATATGTAATAGCAAGAGTATTACGGGAACTTGTGTGGTGGCGCTTGACAACCAGTAGCATTTGAACCGGACACGCGTCACTCCTCTCCAAGCTCCCCCTCCTTTGGATTTCCTCCTACTCTTTGCTTACTTAATGTCTATGTTTCTTTCAAATCGCTCAAATATACGGCTGTTGTTGATGGGGACGACTACTTTCTTCCTTTTCTGTCAATAGTGGTGATTCCCAGGGTTCTGTATTATCTTCCTACTTTATTCTTATTCATTAATGATCTTCTCGTCTGCAACATCACTAACTACTAATTCACTCATATGCCGATATCTCGACCCTTCATTCTTCAACTCTATAGTCTATTCTGCTCCTCTTTTTACTTCTAGAATTGCGCCCCGCCCTTTTTTTTTTTTTTTCTACGGTTTCTATAATCTTTTCCGATATCCATTCTCGTCTATCTGTAATAGGAATTTCGGGTGGCGGTCGTCGCAACCCCTGTGAAATTTAAATTCTTTAAAAAAACCCCAACTTCTTACAAATCTCCCTCATATCTAAGGGACACCTTCTAATCTATTCCTATCTCTTTCCGGACGGTTCTCTCGTCTTCTCGCTAGTTGACAATATAAACATCCTTGGCCAATTTTGGGTAAAAAAAAAAAAATATGTCTTGGAAACCTCACATCACAATGGTGCTAGAGCAGGCCTCAAAGAAACTGCGAGTTCTGTTTCGACTGCCGAGACTTTTTTTCACTCTTCACAGTTACTCCAGTTATACAAGAGGTTTATCTGCCCATGTCTGGAGTATTGTTTTCATATTTGGGGGGCTCAGTTTCACCCGGTTTGGATAGGGTCGAGTCCCAAAGCTAAAAGGACTTATAAACTGTCCGGTACGGCGAGTGCAACGGAGTTAATATATAATTATAACCGCTATCGGGCGCGCGAGGGGGGCGAGATATAATTATATAATATAAAATAATCCTAACTAATATATACTATATAATTAAAATATAAATAAATAATATAAATATAACATTAATAAAACACAACCCACACACACAAGACCTACCACACACAGTCACAAAGACTTCATCTCCCCACAAACCTTCCTGCCTCCCGTTTCCATATCCCCATAAATACACCTAAACCCCATACACTTCCCCCGCAGCCCTCCTCCACCTCCCTTACCAACAAACCCTGAATCCTGCATTTAAGCCGACACACCAACAACCACCTTCCACAAACCTAATCTAGACTAACCTACGCACCAACCCTACAAACAAACACACAAACAAAAAACAAAACAGATGGAGTGCCACTCCGCACCCCACCCAACACCTCCAACCCTCCGGGCGACTCACTTAACGGAAGACTTCACAAAGACCACAACACGTTAAGGGCTCCGTTGATTTCTGCCCAGTTATGAAAGAACTAGGGAGGAGTCCCCAATTCCGCGGGGCAAGTCCGAGGATGGTACACTAATTCCATCATCCCAAATCCAATCACCATCTCGCTCCGTTCAAGTGATCATTTCACTAGTATTTCATCTATATCTGCAGATTTTACGCATTCTTCAACATTTCTACTCTACCTATTACCAATGTCCTACTAATGACCTCACCCCAAATACCTATCCTTCTTGCACAATCAAACCAACACACACTTCACTATCACCTTTCATTACTGCCAATTGTTTATGCAGATTTCAAATTGTTCCGTCTACACTCCTCACATCCATTTCATCAGTTACGAAAGCACAATTCCATTCATTATTACTAAGCAGATCCCCATATCTCATTCGCTAACCTCTTTAGTGTTCCTTTCCAGAATAGCTTCCTATTCCCTTAAAGTCCCCATTCATCCGTCCTTCTTCCAAAATTGTTCATTTACCTGGCTTCTCTGATTGCCCATGCTGGCGGGTCGTGTATTGCATCTGATATTATATTCCTTTCTTTTTTCACTCCGTGCATAAAATTCAAACATCCTTCTTTCATGAAAACGCAGACATATTTTCATTCTGACTTCCTCATTTCTCAAGTACATCTCATACCCACGCATCTCTTTTTTACTTATTTTACACAACTGTGTGCATCACCTCGCTCTTCATGTCGCCCAACGCTGTTAACATTTAGTACTTCCACTGAGCACATCCACATAAAGCTATCATCCTTTTTGGCTACTATATAACTTAACAAACCGATTCCTTTCATTTGCCCTTCCAGATACGCTTTCGTATTCTACACCCTTGTTCACATTCAAATGATTATTTGCAAGTGCTCTTAACTTTATCATTATTACTTGTTCATTAACTTCTCACTCTTAAATCTAACAACTTCCTTCCTTATTACCTTCCAGCTCCATCCAAGCCGCCCTCTACGTAACTTTTATATGTACATCAAAGCAACATAAAATATTTCCATATAATCCATTACAGTCCACACTCCTGAGACATAACCATTCAAACATACTATAAATACTCGATCATCTTCGTTCAAACCACAAAATCAAATCATAGTTTTCACTCTAATACTAATCATCATGCATATATCGTATATACTTATGAAAACCCTGTGTTTGAAGAAAGTATTACTTAACCACACATACCTGCTCTCCTCAGTACACGAAAATACACTCACCGTTTCCCTCGACAAAAATCCAATTTTATAGATGAAACGCACCAGTGGCGGTAGCCCGTTTTCAATGGTGCCTTCTACCACCACCTTTTCGTCAGTTCCGAGGTCGAACTCGACCTCTTTTCGCAGAGGTTAAGGCCATGCATTTAGGTCACCCAACACAATAAGTTTTCTTTGTGCGAGTAGGGAGTTTATACTCAGTCCCCATCCGAATAACTATCATACATATTTATCCCATGAACTCCTCTCTCTGCTTCACTACATTTACGCCTCACGCTTCCGACCATATGTCACAACCGACACATACTTCACTCTTCAACATTCACATACTCTACACACCATCTGTTCTTAGATATTATCATTCTCTATATGCACCACTACTAAACTAAATGCTTACCATAGCTACTGTACCACAAAACACTTCATTCAACGCAATTTGCCACACCTCCCTTCTCTATACCACCCACTCATTTCCTTTCCACACCGAGCATCACTTACACATTCACACCGACACAGTCCATCTTCTACCCATTTACTACTATCTTTTTTTTCAATCATTATTCGAGCAAAGTCAATAGTTTGGATATCTTATACTAACATACAAATCTATCAACTCTCATACTCTCTACCTCTCTCCCTTCTCAAATAGGCTCATTACCTCTCCCATTGACACCCATTGTACCCATATGATTCATATATCTTCGCCAAAAATTATAAACGCCTAAGACCAATCACAACGCACTGAGGCATGCATTAGGCATTCTTACGAGCAGAAAGATAAAAGTTGTATGGGCATACCAAATCCAATAACCAACCGACCCTTTAGTCGCCATTGAATGACATGACCGGACATTACAATGCTAAGCAAATTTCATTATCTTCTAAAAGTAGGGATATAAGGTTAGTTAATGTCGTAAGATGTTGTCTAGCAAGAAGGGTGTGGATAAAAGTATGTTTATTATTAGATATGTGGATAAAAGGTGGTATCTGTATTTGTCTAGAGGATGTGTGTGGATGTGAACGCAGAAAGAGAAAGAAAACCATTAGCACTTATTACCTCAAGGGAAAATACTCTTCAATACTATATATATATATAATATAATATTAAATTATATATAATATAAAATATAATTATATAATATAAATATATTATATATAATATTATAATATATATATATATATATAAACTATATATAATATACCGTATATATATGTGTATGTAGTGCACTTTGATAGGAAATCAAAAGTATGTATACGATTAGTGAGGCGTGTGTAAAACTATATAGAGTTGAAAGTCCATATGCTAGTTAAATAGCAAATTGAGACAAAATTTATGTATTATTTCCTCTTAGTTATTACAATTGTAAGAGTAGGTTGACTTAATATTCGATTATGACTTTATCGAGGAACGGATGGTCAGGAATAATCAGAGTCATGCTACAGTTATGATGAAGTGAGTAGAAGTAGATATATATTAGAATAAGGATAGCGCCTACATTTATTATTGCGGAAATTATTGATTAATGTTTATGTTAACGAAATTCATAAAGAGAGTTAAGAAAAGAGTTTTAATTTTAATAGATGAAGAATTGAACCAGAATATGTAGACTAAAAAGAACAGGCTCAAATAGTAGACCTTGAAATATCACAAAAACGCTATCATGTTAGAGTGAATCCTGATACATTCCCTCAATAATAAAGTATTAATCTTAGTTTAATGAAGACGAACGCTAGCCTAATTCATAGTACAAAGTAGCTCTGACTAGTGTAAAATTGAGGGAATATAATGGTAGAAGAATAGAGAAATCGCGAGAAGAGAGAAATAGATCATAGTCGTGTAAGAAAAGGAAGGTCAAATGTAGTAGAGTTGTGGGGGGGAGATCGCGGAAAGTAGCAGGTCGCAATCAGCAGATCTAAATAAACTCTCTCTTCCACTGATGAATTTAACGACACCATGTATCTGCAGCGTGCAATAGTCGTCTACCAATGAAGAGATTATAGAGAGTTTACATAAAAGAAAAAGATATCTTGTTGTTTCATATTGTTTAGTAATATTTTACTTAGTCCTTCAATAATAATAATAATAAAAATAATATATATAAGTAGTGATACCTTATAAGTACATTGAAATATTGAAAATGACGAGCATTAAAATTATCTCAAATGTTTCATAGCCAGTCTTCGTAATTTTGGAGGCATGTTAATTTTAAGAAGAAGTGATAAAATGAAGGAAAATTTTAAAAAGACAGTACTTTATATGATATGTGCTGAATAAAAAAGTATTAAGAAAATATATCGATTTGTTTGGGGGTGCGGTATATATACATAGCGTTGTCTATATAAGGTAGGACATCGAATAAGCGTGAGCAGATGCTCGAAGGAGAACTTTTCTTTCGATTCTCGCGTGAAGCTCCTTTAAGACGGCCCGCGTGTTGGTCAGCAAGAAGTGCAGATAGTCGGCACATGAGATTTTTGTGTAGTTGATAGTTGAGGCAAAGCTCCAGACGTAGTTCACAAGTCGGGATGTATAAGGGCGCCTCCTACTTTCCTTGCCAAATGTTAATTGTCGTGTCTACATGTTTTATGTTATACTTCCACTCCTCTCGCTGTGTTTCCTACTCAATTTCAAAATCTCGCCACTATTAAAACCAGCTTCATCTTTGGATTTCGATCCGTTAGACACATAAGTTTGCTGTATAAGGTTTGAAATTTTGGTTAGAGAGATTATTAGAAGCATCTCCCCTCCTTGAGTACTGAGAGCGCATTTGCACGAAGGAAAAGATGTCTATGACTAACAGGAGTTTGAATACCGGCGGGTTGATAACTGTAAAAGGTTTTATATTATGAGGTGAGGTATTATATTTGGTTTAGTGTACCCATACCTCGTTCCCCTTTAGTTAATAGGTAAGTATAGGTCCGATAGATAATATTCCCAAAATCCTCGCAATTACCTTTGAACTAATAATAATTTCTTACACAGCATTAATTGAATATTCTAAACTTCCATTTGTACCATTTCTTTGATCTTAGAAGGATAATAACCTATAACAATAGTACCAGATATTTATAAGATATTTTACTAGGTAGTCACTATATAGGCTAACATAGCGTACTTTAACTTAATTTTCCATAAATAACTTTATAACATTATATTTATCTTATATCTTACTTGCTTAGTCTTTTCCAGATATTATTGATACATAACACCCTTAATTCCCCCAATCTTGGGTAAAATTAAAAGAAGATAAATTAGATTATTATAATTATTTAATATTTATGAATATATTATATATATACATGATAATATAGAATAGATTAAATAAGATAATTATAATATATTTATATTATAGAATGACTGATATGATAATACTATGACTAATCAGAAAGATAATTAAGAAAATATATGGTAAATATTAAAGGTGCATATTTCATATATACACATTATACTTCTTATTTAGACCAAATGTGACTTAATAAATTTTATATTAATAACATATAATAATATATAATAGTAAATTAATTAATAATATATACTGTAGGGTGATTGGTTAATTTAAATAAAGAATATTAATTATTAATGAACTTTTTTACAGAAAACTAAACAACTTTCTTGTATCGAACTTGATGAACTTAAACATATCTCTTATTGGCCAGTTGGTCCAGCCTATTGTACAATCCCAAATGCCAGACTAAGCACTCTTATTAAGTAATAATTCCCAACAATATTACCATCATCATGATTAACATAATCATTATCGTTATTAGTATTATTAATATAGCTATCTTGAGCCTTAGTCATGGCAATTTATTTGCAGAGTTTGCAACCTATTATTAACATATACAATAACCATACTCACCCAATATACTTTATACCTTTTAGAGCACCCTTCTCATATTTGGCAACAACTTCTGCATTTTAAGGCAGAAACCGATTATCTATTTGGCTCCTATATTTTAATCACTGTTTAGTAATTTACAACCATAGAGTTCAGTCAATACTATTCTTATATACGAGAATGACCTATATTTGAAGATCAATCTTATCTACAAGGTACTCCAACGATAATGATATCTCGAACGCTTCATTATAAGATTATATACAAAGCCAATAATAGCTACCATTCTGAATACCTAACCTAATATAACATACTACTAGACCAAAGATATAAAATACTAACGTTTAGACAAAAAAAATTAACATCAATAAAAAGAAAAACCACCATAGTTAGATAATTTATTAGAATATTTGTAATAAAAAAATATAATATTAAAATATAAAAATTGTCTTCTGATCTTACAAACTATGAATATAGCTTTATAATTCAATAAAACCATATTAAAAGGATCCGAAAATATAACCCAAAAATATAAGTTTATTCGAATATTTTAGGGATCAAATAACAATAGCGCAAGTATCGCACAAACTATTAGATCAATTCAATAAATATAAACAATATTTTATAAATATGCAGGTCAAATAAATTAATATAAAATATGATGCATATAATTAAATATTTCATTATTAATTATAGTTTAAAATATAATATATATATAATATATTATTTTTAATATATATATAATATATTATCAAATCATATTATATTACATTAATATTATATTATAATATTAATTTTGATATATAATATAAATACTAATAATAAAACATGAAATCATATAATATTTATTTATATATATGCATTTAAAAGACCTAGATTAAGAGTATTTAACTTTTAAATATAATAATATATAAATAATTAAGATATATTTAATATAGATAAATATATAATGTAATAAACTAACAAAAAATGTTTAAAATATTTACTTGACCATGACTCTTTGTTATAATAGTTACTCGTCAATGATATAAAGAT
>JABUQX010015634.1:0-44379 GCA_015478945.1 Trachelipus rathkii | reverse complement strand
TTTATATATATAGATATATATATATTATTTATATTTAATATATATATAAATAATTATATTTATTATTATTTATATATATAACTAATTAATAATAATAATATATAATATATAATATTAATTATAATTATATAATTAAATAATAAATCAATTACTGTGTGAAATGTTAATAATATTAAAATATACGAGGCAGTGTTAAAAGAACTTTTTATTAAGACTAATCTAAACTCTACTGGTTATATTATTATATTGTATATCCTGCTGTTTTAAGAGACTTCTGTTATTTTACTTGTTTATTTTATATGTCGTAATATTATCCTCAGGCAAATGCTATTATTATATGAAAAATAAGTATTTAAAATAAAAATAAAAAAAATTTGCCTTTTGTCTTTTTTTAAAAAAAAACGTGTGCTTTTTTTTTAAAATATAACGAACGGTTTTTTTTTATATGTCTCTAATCCCTGGTATTTATATTTATGGTATATATAAATGTATATTATATTATATTTAGTAGTTATTATTGTCATATAGTATAAGTATATATGTATTTTTATTTTATATGATTAAAATGATATGTTTATAATATTATTAGTATTATTTATTGTTATGATATTAATGTATGTTTATATATATAAAAAGTTCAAGTTAAATGTATACGTGTGAGTATATTTATCTATCTACATATAGTGTTATGTACATTCAACCTCCTATGATGGGTAACCATACCAGAGAGTAAATGTGTTGCGAAATATGAACTAGTGTCACAATGTTGTTATATTTTGTAATATGTTATTTTTGTATATATGTATTTATTTTATTATAGTAGTATATGTTAGGTAGATATTATTAATTAGTAAGTAGTTGGGTATAAGTATATAATATTATATATATATATATATATATATATAGGTTGTATGTAATTTTTAGGTATATGAATTATAACTTATATTACTTACAGAACATATATATGTTTTATATCTGATAGTATATGATGGTGTTTGGACTTTTATCTCACCTTACTACTTTTTCTTTTCCTCTGATTGCGATTAACTCAGACATGTATCGTCCCCCCAATCTGGGAAAAAAATGTTAGATGATAAGATAGAGAGAAGTATTGTACGTATATAATATTTATATAATATATTATTATAGTATTATTGTATTTTATATATGTAAAGTTTTTAAGTGTGAGTGAGATATATATATTATATTTAGTAGTATTTGTATAATTTATTTTTTTTTATATATTTTGTAATAGTATTAAGCTTATGTTACGTATATTTTTTTAGTGTGAGGTATAGTGTTTATAGTTGTTTACTATTATGGTTATGATGGTATTAGATATGATATAGCATAGTTAAATTGATATTAATAATGTTTGATCTAAGCTCTTCCATAATTTAGTTACCAATTTTTTTTTTCAGTATTTATTTTCTTGTTGTGTAATAGGACTATTCATCTTCCAGCTATATACTTATTTCTTTATGATGAAATACGTTAGTATTGTTAATTATATGCGAGAAAAAATATTTAGTTTGATATACTATGGATTTCTTGAGAACTTTTATTATTGGTCGATTTATATTCTTAGGGATGCTAGTCCGATAAATATGAGACGTACTGTGAAGCTTTAATAATCCTTTGCATTTAAAGAGCAGAGATTTTCTAGAATTCCAGGCATTTTTGCCAACAAACTTAAAAAATGGAATTTTTTTAAAGCATCCTTCTCTAGAATCTGTCATTCTGTGTGCTCTTAAAAAATACTGGAAATTAATACCATCCTGTGCCGAGCCATAATCTGCCTAATATAGCAGTAGTAATTCCGCTTATAACAATTAACACATAAAATGATTACATATATTGTATGATTGTCTTTATGTATTAATGCTTATAAATTTAAATATTAAATCTTTTAATAAACTACTTATATTTTAATAATATAAATAATGTGTATTAATAAGAATATGCAGCTATTATCTTAAGTTATATTTAATAATGTTGATTATATAAAATTAAATTTTAATTATATTCTATTAGAAGAAAGTTTCGATTACTTGACTACTTGTATTGCTAATCTACCCTCATGACAGACTCAAGGTTGGGATATATATTAGTTTGATAAATCAATTTCATTTAATATGAGCCCATGTCCTTATGTTCTATTTGTATGTATATAACGCTTATGTATACAATTATTATGTTATTATATTTATATTAAAAAGATGTTATTATATTATTATTATATTATATTATATGTATATTATTTTTATTATGATTTTTTAATAGTTTCCAAAATCTCTCTCTTTGTTGATTTGTTTGTATCTTTTCTTCTCAAACGTAGTTTTTATTTCTTTGTTTATTCATTAGTTTTGGATTTTTTAATATTTGTCCCATATATGTATATTTTTTATTTATGTATATATATATAGGTGCTTTTGGATATACTATTAGATATTAATAGTTTTAATTGTATTAATATTTATATATTAATAGATATATATATATATATATATATAATATATAATATATATTAGATTATATTATTAGTATATAGTAATTATATTATTTATATATAATTATAACATGTTTTGATAATATATTTTATTTAAAAAAGGTGGAATTTACTTTATTAATTTTTATTGTAACCACAGTATAAATTATAACATTAAGTAAAATTTTAAATTCATCTTAATTTTAGTAGTAATATTCTCTATTTTCTGATACCTGACATCCAATCTAATTACATAAATATTTGACTCAATACGTTGATCCATTCCTCATATGTGTTATTACTTTCATCTTCAGTGAAGTTCAAGTCGGAGTGGTTCGTCTTTTTCTTTTTCAATTCTCCTTCTTCGATATCACTGGGTGCTTCTAGTACTTGTTTTTCTTGTGCTAGTTTGAAAAAAAAGATGTTTATATTTATATAATATTTATAATAATTAGATAAATAAAATAATTAATGATGATATTAATAATTTATATAGATTATATGATAATGATATTGAATAGAAATTAAATATTTCTTGCTGTTTTTCTTCCAATTCTATAAGAACTTTTACCTACTCCGTCTGTATTTGCCTTTTGTAATGTCTCAAATCTGTTTCTAAAGTTCATCCCTCGAATTTCCAATTCACTTTAATATCCGATATTAATCAACGTCAAAAGTTACATTGGTTGTATAGATAATCATGTCTAGTATAGTGCAGCAGAAGAACCTTCCTTTTTTTGATAAGCCTAAGAGACAATTAAGAGTTAAATGTCATTGATATTTATTGAATAATTTATTGAAAATATTTTTGATATACAGAAATTACTATTATCATTTTTGTTGTGTTGTTTTGTGTTTTTTGGTGATTAGTGGTAATTTGCAGAATATTTAGCTCAAAAATATTCGAGTTAATGATAGATGTATGACCGTAACCTACGATGTTTTTCGATTCGCTGAGCAGTTTTATTGCTTATAACCTTTTTTATTAGAGTTTTTGTTTTAATCTAACCACTTTTAATCAAAGTAATTTAAAAATTCAGGTATTTCTGAGTTGGCAAACTCCTAATATCTATGACGGTAAAGTGGCAGAAATTTTGAGGAAGCCTATATCTAAAGGGGTATTTTATAAGGAAGATATCATTATTGGTTTTAAATTATGTAATGTTAATTTTTTATGTTCATCAATATTCATTTTTGTGCAAAGGATAATGAAATAAAAGATAAATAATGGAAATAATTATCACAGAAATGGGATAATTTGGTTTGTGTTTGTTGGGATTGAACTTTTCTAGGTGGTGCAAGCTTTTTTGGTTATTTGTTGTGTTATTATCATTCAAAGAATATTATTGCGCTAATAAGAGAATGAATGAAGAGAAATTAGAACATGAAGATTAAAAAAACAGAATAGGAATCACTCTTATCCGAGCTGAGGCTCATATTCGTCCCATTCGTGTTGGTGATTATATTTATCTTTTTGTATTTTTAGATAAATTATCATGAGCGTAATATCTATTAAAATTAATAACGAAATTATGAATGCTAAGTTTAAAGAGAAGTCTACTATTAATTCTTTTATTGTCACAAGCAAATTTAATGGTGCCTACGTGTATGCGTCATAGAAGCAGTTTATTTGTTAATGAGCATCAAATAAGATATATAATATTTATAGGATATGATCCCATATTTGATGTGCATAATAGGAGTTATATTATAGCCTGTGTATTAACGTAGGTAGCTAAAATAAGTATATGAGGGAGGGTGTAGGTGGATGAGTAGTGATAGTAAGGTGGTGTAGTATATATATGAATAAGGGTATTGTATAGTAGTATTGGTAGGTAATAGGTTTTTAATTATAGGTCATGCTGATTGGGATCAGTCTTGAGGGTTATTTTTTTTTGTGTATTGGAGCGCTTTATATATAAGGTGGGGTTATAGGTGATTATGAATTTGTATGATTGGTTGTTGATTATGGTAGTTAGACTATAGGTAGTAGTGGAGGAGTATGAAGTAGGGGTTGAGGGAGGATAATATAGGTGGTAAGTGTAGAGTAGGGTAGGTATTATGATGTATATTAGTATTGTGGGTTAGGTAGTAATATGTAGAGTATATATAAGAGTAATAGTTGGTGGAGTATTGAGAGTATTATTATTGTTTATTAGTATATTAAATGAATATTACTTTCTTATTATAATGGTGGATTTATGTAAAGTATTGAGAATGAGATTTTGCGTGGAGACAGATGGACGTTCGAGGATGCCCATCCCGTTGGCCTTACATGGCGGCTAATCTCATACACCCACACTCAAGAGTAATTATCACTTCAAAGACCGACGTACATAAGCGAGCTGTATCGCTCTAAAAAATAAACCATAACTTACCTGACACCATTCAACTATATGCTATATAAAACGCGCGATCTATTCTCTCGTGAAACAGTCTGTCTTGGGCGCCAGCCATATTATATACATTACTAGCAGACGATTTTTAAAGTTACTTCATTCGCCTCTCCAGTTCTAGGATCACAGTTTTCCATGAGTTGTAAATACGAATGATGCAGAATTACCTTGCACATCCTTTTAAATATATGAGCGTGTTACGAGCCAACTATCAAGGAGAGAAGAAGAACTGCAGCTTTTTATTACTTAAGTCTTATGTTTAGAGAACAAAAAGCTGGATTTGTTTGTCACCACATAAGGCGAGTTCCATCTGCGTGCGGTATCATGAGCAATCTAACAGCAGGATTATATAAATGTATACTAAGAGGCGTTCCATATAGAATACACGCCTCAATGCTACTAGAAAGTCATTTTAATTCTCAATGTTCACACCTGATAAAGAACCCTAAGTTAAAGCCAGAAAACGCCCCCAAACCAAAGAAGCGTGTAATCAAAATCTCTATGACGCTTCGACAATAAAAAAAATTAAAGCTTAACGTCCAGAATAAAAATAACAAAGATAGCATACGATGTCATCTGGATCAGCTTGTATATCCATTGAAAATCATGAAATATCTATATATGGATATAAGATAAGAAGGTAGTAGTCAGACATGCATCGAAACACAACCACCAGCCAGAACATAAAAAACTAAAATGGCAAAAACTAAAGAGCACCAGAAATTTTAGAGAATATAGAAGAAGAAACTAGAGAAATATATAAGTATGGATCCCGCTAGTATAAAAGAGATCAAATTGCAATTGTATTAGTCAGCATCTCTGTATCCAAAATAGACGCGGGTGTAAACCTACATCTGCTGATAAAGATGGAGTTTGGTAATTGTGGATCAAGTGTTCTACTTACAAACTATAAAGGTACAGGGTGAGTTTTAATTGGATGTACAATTGGATTATATAGATGCTTTTCAAGTGTTTTTTATTTAAAATTGAAGTCCTATTCTATTCAAAAAGATTGTTCAATATAATGTAGATATAAAAATATTGGAAGCTAACAAAAATCATAACTATTGTTTGAGTGCCTTTGTTATTCGGGTTTAAGTAGAGATGAAAATCACATTAGTAAAATGTGTCATGGAATTATCCAAATATAATCGATTCGGTGACTAATGATTGTTTTACAGAGAATTATTTTTAAACGAGTTTATCAACTGTTGTTCGAGGGATATTGGATGGTGAGGGTAGTAGAGTTATAGTTTATGACATAAGGGATATAATGTATGATTATTGGGGTGATATGTGAGAGGGTATATTATATTAGGTAGTAAGTAGTGATAGGTGGGGGGATAGATGAGAGGGTATTAGGTTGAGAGGTGGTATTGAGGTAGGGAGGAGTGGGGGGAGTAGGAGTAGGATGAGATGGGTGTAGGTTTATTAATGAGGTACTAGGTTATAGTATATTGATGAGTTGTAGTATATGAATGGTATCATGATCTATATAGATGGGTGGGGTTGGTTGGTGTGTTTGGAGGGGATGTGATGATTTAATTTTATATTTATTATATGTATTTATATATTATATATATTATTATATATTTATATAATTTAATATTATATTTATATTAATAATTAATATATTGGTATTTATATATATATATATTATTATTATATATATTTATTTTTATTTATTATATATTATTATTTATATATTTATTAATTTATAATATATTTTTTTTTTTTATATATATATAAATATATTATTAGGGGTATATTAGGGATTATTAATTTATAGTTATGGGGAGGTATTAGTAGAGTTATTTAGGTAGGATATTAGTATCGAGCGATAGGTTTATATATTATAGGAAAATTGCACTTTATGAAATCATCCTTGAGATCATTCGTTAAAATTATTTCTAAGGTTAGCACATATAGTAATATTTCTAAGTCAGAAAAGTTAAGGTTATGATAGAGATAATAATAATAGTTCTTTAGTAGCAGTAGAGTTAAATTTTTCAATGCGCAGAGCTTTTACCATCTAAACAATTTTCTTAAAAAACTTATATCTGGTAAACTAAAACTTCTGAACTGATATAATTTGTTAACTTTTAGGCAAGAATATATTTTTTCGTTTTTTTTGCTGGGTGGGATTTGTTTGATTGAAATTATCTGAAACTCATTATTTATCCATTATAATATTCTTTATCGAATCTCGAGGTGATGTTTTATTATTATTGTGATTATTTGGAGTATATTAGCTATTATTGATATTTTGCTGTAGGGTTTTATTATTAATATGGAGTATATCATATTATATTAGGTAATTTATATTATTTAATATATATTGATATATTACTGAGAAGTTTATGAATGTGTATAGTATATATTTTATATATAATCTAATAATAGTGGCCCAATTCAGTCCAGAAATTTTGTCTGTTACTCATAAAGCTAATTTTGGTTTATTATGGACTATTTTATTTTGAATTTTTATTTTTTTTTATTTATAATATTTTAAGTATCGTTTTTTATCTTTTTAGTTACTGGCTAATATATTTTTGAATATTAATAAGCTGATATTATTAGTAAAGCCATATAATAACATGACCGATATTGCACCCAACAATATTTTTGGGGATGGCAATCTGTCCACTATTCAATTTCATACATCCTTAAGAACTCCATTAAATTTTTATTTAATAAACTATATTTATACCCAGTTTTTCATTTTTAAACAATGATTACAATATATTTAATAATTGAATTTAAAACGTAATTAAAAATTCAACTCAAGTTTGCGTTTATTTTGGTCAAACCACAAAATCGTTAAAAAAATGTCTTCATACCAAAACTATAAGGTTTCCCGAACTCGTTGTTTTCCTATTCTTTTTTATATATATAATTAGACCCTATAGGAAGAATTTCTGTTTCCGTTTTAAGATTAAAGTCGTTTTGTGTTTTGTACTATTTTGTTAGCGTACTTGTTAGTAATATAATTGCAGAATCTGTGCTATAGTAACTTGCATAGCTTTGAGTCCTTAGATTTAATATGTTAATAATTAGATTATTTCTATATTATTTGTTTTAGTATTAGAATTGATATAGTTGGTTCTAAAGAACTTATATAGAGATGTCTGATATATGCTTATTCGGTTTTGTCAAGGACCTAAGAAATTGAATAAGAATTTGGGAGGAGGAAGTTTAAAATGTATTTTCCTTAATTTCGTGTAAGTGTCAAACTTATGTCTTTTTATTCTTATTATATACACAATAATTATATAATATTCTTTTCTGTGACGTTTTTCAAGTGTTTCCGCGGTGTTGACCAAAAATTCTAACATCTTTTAATTATATCTCAAGCATTTCTTTAGGTCTTTATACTGTTTGTAAAGCATTCGAAATTGTCATATAATGAGCGATAACAGCTAAGTCCTCTTGCGAGACAGTCTATCACAGTATATTATTCTCTCTTTAGATCTTGCGGTTGTTACTTTTATGACGAATAATGAGTGAACCGATCTTTGCTGACATAATATCATATTAGTAGTGATGCTGCAATTTATTTTATTGTGAAATAAAATATTACCTTCACTCTTATATCTTGCTGTAAAAGTGTAAAAAGTATTTTTTTAGAGAGCGGTTGGTTAGGGGGGTGAGTGTTTATATACTTTGCAACGGACGGAGCTTTTCTTGTAATAGTTTAGTATGTCATAAAAATTTATATTTAGATGAATATTATAGAAAAAACTAATTTTGCTCTATATACAAATATTTTTAAATCTCTTGGAGTCGAATTTAGTTTTAATTGTAGTAGCATATTTTGTAGTTATATACAGAATCATTATCTTTACTAACCAGTTCTAGTTACTTAATTTGTGAATATATATTATTAACAGATTTTTACTAAGTTTAGATGTTAATAATATTAATAGAGTATAATTAAGTTGGAGATTTAGATCTAACTATAAAAGAGGAATTTATATAATGGGGTTTCCGCGAGATTCACCCCATCTAATGGGTGACGCCTAATTGCAGCCCCGGATCATATATGGTTTTGATCCTTATTTAACCCTCTTATCTCAGTGAGTTTGTTTGGGTTTTTTGAATGAAAGTCTTATAATAAACTTTAATAGAAAACTTTATTTATTTTAATTAAGAAGTATTATTTTTAGAATACCTATTTTTTTTGTTTGTCTTGATAGTTACTTTTACAGTTAACCAGATTTATTTTCTAGAAATATTATAATTTCTAAATAAGTTGTCATTTTTATTATAGGTGTGAGAAGATAGGTTGTGTAGATTAATTTGAGTTATCTAATATGTTTCCTTCGTGTTCACGCCTATGCCAGACCTTTAGCGTAATAAACAAATATTTTATATTTTTAATAATATTTATGTCATATTTTTAGCTCAAATTATTCACCTTTCCGTTTTGAACAATAAATTATATTATATATATATAGGTAAGATATATAAGAGTTTTACCAATTAATCTCAAAAAATTTAATATGATTACCCAAACGATCAAATTACCTTAAAGTTTTCGGGTAATTAATCCTAAATACCTAACTCTCCTGTCTTTCTCGATCATATACCTTATACATGGGTAATTGTTACCATCCTAAATTTTTATATAAATATTAGGATATATAACTTAATAAAAATAATAAGAAGATACTAATAAAACTGAATTAATTCATGCCTACATTTTTAGGAAAAAGTTCTAAGACATGTTCTCATAGAAGTATTACATTCCATAATGATATTTAATTCTTATCAAAAAAATTTTTTTTGAAAATCAACCAAATATATGCTACTCTAAAAAAATAATTATATTGAAAATATTTGAAAACAAAATCTCTAGTCTCTTTAGTAAAAATATATTATCCTAGCTCATCTACAAATTTTTAGATATTTTTTCCAACTGAAGATATTTCTAATTTAAAATTATTGGTTTCTCTTATATAAGTGTGGGTTGTACCTCCTGCATAAAGATTTGTTAATTCTACACATATTTTGTTGTGTTTTGTTGTGATTACCTAGACAATATTGCTTTATCATATAACCGCGATCTTCGAGTCCTAAAATTAGACCTAACCGTGTGAGTTTATCTGATCAACATAATTTAAATATCCTTCAGTTATGGATTTAACAACTTTTGAGAGGCTGTAACTTGTGTTATTTTTTCTCGTGACAGATGAGCTTTGTGAATTTTTCTGTCACTATTTCTTCATTATTTTTTTTAGAGTTTATATCCGTGTGGATTTCAAAAAAATATCAAAGTTTAATGTGGGGATTTTTTTTATTTGCGCACATTATAACTCTTCTCAAATGTCATTAAACCAAGATTTTCAGCCCCAATATAGTCGTGGATTAGAATCTACAAAACCATATGGTTCTCGTTGTTTCATTTATCGACTACAATCATAATGCGTTTTTTTTAATATGCTGTAATGAGTCAGCGCCAAGATCTGATCCGTTGTTGATTATTTATTATACAGACATCAATCTTGGATTTATTAGATTTCGAGAAAGAATTTTTTCATCCTAAAATTATTACTTAGTAACTACTTTAGAAATAAAGTTATAAATACAGAAATAAAATATATTGTGTATGGTTAAATATTATATTTTGCAAACTATTGGTACTATCCAGAAATGTGTGTACCAGAATTGGCCCTAGTGTTACAGGGCATAATTTGATAGCATCTGTCGATAGATAATTAATTGATGAATAAGGCTATTATTATAGTTTTTAGGTTTACTACTAGTTACGATCCTGCAGAAACAAACCTTACTGGTTTTCCTTAATCTCTCCCTTGAATTTTGGTTTTCTCTATGCTATCTGAGAGTTTGGTAGAATGTATTTGGTAGTATCGATATTCGACATACTGCTGAGTAAGAAACTTTCGCCACTGAGATCATAGGTGATTATTTTTTATAATGTGGATTGCAGAATTAAATATTTGAGACAAAAGTTATATAATAGAACAAGTCATCTAATATTAGATGATTGAGTAAGTAATATGGAAGTTTGGTGATTTGTAGTGATATTGAGTTTAGTTTTGTTTAATTACATTATGTGTATGTATTATGCTTAGCAATATATGGTATATTAGTAGTAATTATTATATATTGGATTATAGTTTATAGGTATGTTATGAAGATTGGTCACAGAACAGTTGGTTTTTGGTGGGGTTGGTAGGGAGAGGTGCTTTACTTACGTATATGATTATTTAGTATTTGTAATTGTGTTTTTTTTTATTATATATTTTTATTAGTTATATGTTGTGAATAATAGTGTGTTATTATATGTATTATGTATATATTAGAAGAATATAAGATATTATATATTATAATAAATATATTGTATATAATTAACAATATTATATATATATTATTAAAGTAATATATTATATATATATATATATATATATAATAGATATGTGTATTTGTATTGTATTATACTATATGTTATATATATTAGTTTGTGTTTCTATATAATAACAATTATGATTTTTTTTATAGTATTTTGGTTTATTTTATTGTATTACAGTGATATATGTATTATGTATAGTTATGATTTATTATTGATATGTATTTTACGTGACTATATTCTATTTACCGTTTTATTGTTCATTATTCATATTGTATTATGTTGAGTTTATAATTATATATTATATTATTTGGGTTGGAGTAGCTAGATATTGTTTTATTATTTATATTATATTTATTGTATATATATAGTGATTGATGTATGTATAGTATATGTATATATCGTTTTTGTTTTTATTATTAATATATTAATTGTAGAAATTGGTATTACCGCGATAATTTTATATATAATAAGTTTAATTATATTTATATTTATAATTTGTATTATATTATAATATTTTTTTATATTAATTAATTTATTAGATATATATATACTCCTGTCATTTGCTTTGTTGTAACATTTTTCTTAATACAGTTGAAACAAATCTATAGAGGCGTTTTTGATTTGGTCTTATATGATAACTGTCTATAAATCTCGTATATGAGATTTTCTTTCGACCTGTCCATTTGATTGTCGAGATATTCTTGCGAAATATCGAGAAGTATATATTCCTGCGATAGAGCAATATTTTCTTTCCAGTCCACAGAGTTGCTATTCTGTCCATGGGCTTTACGTTTTGAATGCGTTGATGTTAGCTGATCGTTTCACATTGTAATATCTGTTAATTTGGCATATAAATATTCAACTGTTTTTTATATCTGTTTTTGAAGTGAATATCACCTGATCCACATCCATCTACTTGATAATAAATCAAAACTATGATAAAAACACAAATAAGAACTGGAATATAATTATAAAAAAATACAAAAATGAGAAATATTTTATTTTCTCTGTTATAACGCTGATAAGAAATGCTTAACCAGTTTAGCACGAATTTCGGTCATTAATATCGAACTTTTTTACTAAAATATTTTTTGATCAGCTTTATTGATGTTTATTATGTTATTGGATATAAAACAAGAAATAAAAAAATAACAAAAATATGTTATAAAAATTAAAGACATTTAATGTAATTGTATCAATAAACTATAATAAGTTTAAAAGATGCACTAACTTTAATAAATGAATTTATGAATTGCTGCCTTTTTGTAATTCTTTTTTTTATTATGTTTTTATATTAATAGCATTTCCTTTAAATTTCACCTGTAAACACATGCAATCGCCTTGTGGCTACGAACGCTAAGAAATTTTATCCTCTTACGCAATTGTGAAAGTTCCTGGAAAAGCGCACACCAATCCATAAAAGAGGTATACCAACAGATTAAATTCATACTTGGTAAAGTCATTGCATACTTTTCTACTTTGGAACAACGTCCGCTGGAAAGAATGGTTTCTAAATTAGTGGGCGGCTTATTATCTTCTGGATCAGAAGCCACCATGCTTAGCAGAATTAGCCATTTATAATTGGTGAACCTGAGTACAACACCCAGAACTTTATCAATGCCTCTGATACTTAAAGAAAAACACAAAAAAATCATTGAAAGAAAAAGAAAAAAACTACAACCAAACAACGAATTCCAAATCAAAACACTCCGAGAAAATACTCAAGCAACGAACATATCGATACGACTTCAAATTTCAATTCTAATTTTGATTATGGTCTTCACCCTGTTCACAACTAACAGTCAGATTCATCGTAGATATAGCAACTCCTTCTGAATGATTTCTTCAACTCAAGTTTGTATTATGGGCAGGAAATCATTTTGGATTCCATCACAACTCGACCCTCTATATCTAAATGTTCTTACCGCCCTCCCTTTTATGTGATAAAGAAATTTTCACATAAAAGGACCTAAATTTCAAGCAACTTCCCTCCTACCATAGTAACTTCCTTTACGTATCATTTCTTTTCGTCATTCAATTTGGATAGGCCAGAACTCATTTGCTGATCTTCCACTTACGAACCTGATCCTTTCGAATTAAATGTCTGTGACCGCGACCGCCCCTTAGTATGAAGAAACTTTTTCACAAGACCTAAATATCACAGCAACTCGCCAAACATATAAAAATCCTTACTTGTGGCGTTCATCATTTAAGTTGTATTATGGCCAGAAATTCATTTGATCCACTTACGAACTCTATTCCTTTCGAATCTAAATTAATAACTTGAAGCACATTTTGAATTTCTATGGGGAATAAAAATTTTCATAATAAAGATCCTAACATTTCAAGCAACTCTCTTACAATTCAAGCAAATTCTCTGCGTAATACTAACATATGAAAACCTATTTACTCGCATGATCAGAATCATGATACTTAGAAACGTCTTAAACTGCACCTTTTCCTGATTTAACGTTCGATCAATGGTGCCATTTAACTTGAATGAATCAATTCATACAATTAAATATATTAAATTTTTGTATTTCTATACATTAAATTGATATTTTTATATCTAACGGAATAAACTAGTAATCTATTCAGCTTTAAATGCACCTTTATTTTTCTGTATTCTCATGATTGTAATTTAATTCAATATTTTATAATATTTATACTATAGGATGTAACCAATTATGCTCTTTTTAATCTTTCCATTCAATCTATACCCTATTTCTTCAAATGTTTGTAAGGTGGTCTACTTTATGTCTCACATAATAATATCTAGAATTTGAAAGTACTTAATTATTATTTTATTAGTATTTTTACCAGTTAATAACCTTATTTTATATGTGTGTGCATTGTTTAAATGCCCACAAATATGCTTACTTTTGAATGAAGGTTAATTTTTTTATATCTTGTATAATTATTAAACATACTTCTCACTCCGGTTAGAGCGGGAATATTGTATACTCCATCAAACTTTGTAAAAATTTAATTTATGTCTACTTATGCTAATTAGCGCCAAAAGAAAATTTTAGGCATAATCGAAATGAAACCAAATATAATAAAACACCGTCATGTAATACTCTTCATCAGAAAGATAGAGTCAGATTAATTACACAAAAATACTCTCCTCAGAAAATCCTGCCTAAAAAAAGAAAATTTCAAAGAAAGGCTGCACTTGCAATTATCTATCATCAAATTTTTCCAAACAAATCAGAAATGAATTGGTACACAACGCGCTGGAAAAGACATGACTACCAATCCCTACGAAGAGAAGGTATTCAACAGAATACTTTTGTTATACTTATACATCAGCATATTTACTAGTTTGAATAAAAACATCATTCAAATATGGATTTCTAAACAAATAAACAAAGTGTTCTCTTAAAAAACAGAACCCAGCAAGAATGCCTATATATATTAACCATATATATACTATAACTTATTATAATATAAAAATATTATACTATTATCTATATAATAATATAATATATATATAAATATATATATAATTAATACCGATAATTTAACTTATTAAATATATATATAAATATATTAATTATATATTTATATTTAATAATATAAATAATATAGATATATTATCCTATTTATATAACGATAATATATAGATGATATAATTAATTATATATTAATATATAATAAAATAATATAAATTATAGATATATTGATTAAAATGAATTCATAATTAAATTTATAATCCTCTGTAAACTAATACAATATTATATTATTAAATAAATATATATATATCTATATAAAATAATAACTAACCAATCTCTTTATAATTATATATATATATTTAATATACTGTATATAATATATTATATTAAACTATATATAATAATAATATATATATATATATACATAAATATATATTATATATAAATATATATAAATATATATAATATACATATATAATAATTATTTTTAATAATATATATATATATATATATATATTATATAATATATAATTTTATTATAATATATATTATAATAATTAAAAATCTCTCATATAATATATATATATATAAATATATATATATATATATATTATATATATATATATATATATATATATATATATATGATATAATATATATATATATATATATATATAGTCCGATTCCCTCATTTACTATCCACTCCATCCGATCCACCCTAATTGATGAACCAAATTAATGGAAATGTAAATTCGATTAAAGTTTCTTGGCTCCCTTGTACTGCGGATGTGGATTCGGAAGTGCACGATCATCCAAGGTATGTGTTTTTCGCAAATTTGGGTAAAATCAAGATTTCGTATAAATCGAAGTTTCAAATTTCCTTGCTTTCCGGATGTTGGTACGAAAGGGCACGTTCAACCAAAATACCTATATGTTTTAATATTACTGTTCATCTGTTGATTTCTTTACTTCAGATTTGGTCGAAGGCACTCATCCAAAGTATCTAGATTATTATTTATGTAACTGTAAATACGATTATTATTGCAATATGGATTGAGATTAATATTAAAATTTGATCTCGTATAACTAATCTCTTTCATTCAACTAATTTCTAATTAAACTCTTCACAAAAAATAAATAAATCTTCTTGTAGATTTACTTATAATTTCATGTCTCTATATATCAAATTCTAATTATTAATAAATATAATATATAGATATATAAAAAACAATTTTTTACAAAAGTTTATCAATAATAATGCCATTGCATATAACATCGACGACCGGTAATTTTTTTACGCTCCGACTCGCATCAAACATATAAATCCTCTCTACTCAGCCTCCGCACCGCTCCACAATATTAAATACTCAAGGCTCTGGTTGGAGATCATCCATTATTTTATAAAACAAAAATTTCTCAGCTCTTTCAGGAAACAGCTCCGCTGCTCTCAACTCCGTCTCAAGCCACGCAACCCTGTAATAAATAAAAGAAAATATTTCGCACAAATTTAAACATTTCATACATTTTTGCTGCTTTGATAATTTTTATGTTTTGTGGTTGGGTGTGTTTGGTTTGTTGTTGTTGGTGTTGTTTTATAAAAGGAAATTATTCAATAATCATTCAGTGCAAATAAAATATAATAAGAATACTCAGTTTCAAAAGAATGTATAATAAAAAAAAGATAAATGTAGTTTAAAAATTAATAGATAAATAAGAAGTACATTACAATTTTAAGAGTATAATTATAGTTAGCGTGGTTGAATGCCAAGAACAAATTTACTCTTATAGCAAATATTTACTATTACACATTTTTAATATATTTTAAATTATATTTGGTAATTTCTTAGAAAATATAAAAATCAATCAATTTTTAATCATTCTTCGTATTTGCATTAGAGATCAATTAATAACTTTGTAAAAAGTTTAATTATTACATAGGCTTTTGAAAATAATTGATTAGAAGCAATTTTAATTAATGGTAATGATGATCAAAATGTATTATTATTATTATTATTATTATATATTATTATTGCACCGATTTTTTATCCTAATTCTACTAATACATGATTAAAGCATGTTTGACATTGTTATTAATATTATTATATTATAATATTATATATGTATTATTATTATTATATATTATTATATATTATTATTATTATTAGAGTCATTACCATTTAAACACATAATTCTCTTTATTTTGCATCATTCCCTAAAAGCAAAAATTAAAAAAATTTAACAATCAAATAAGCTAATGTAAGTTCAAATAAAACATGTTTAACTTCAGAAGAAGTTATTTTAAAAGCTTCTATCTTGGGTAACAAAGAAGAAGAGAAGAGAGGATGAGCTTTAAGCCAAAGTTATTAATTTGAGCTTCTTGATTTAAAGAGATAGGAATCTCTCTCACACTTTTCTTTCAATTTGTTGTTCTTTTCATTTCAAAGCCATATTTTACCCTTGAAGAAAAAACACTTAAATATACAATAATAAAATCTTTGTATATATATATAATATATATATATATAAAAATATATATAATATATATAATATATATAATAATAATAAATTGTATATAATATATATATATATATATATATACTTATATAATTTAATATCAAAATTAAACAATAAATTTATAAGTTATATATAATTATAATATATAATATATATATAAATAGTATATATATATATATATATATATTATATATATATATAATAGTAATATAATAAAATATATGGCGATCCAAAAACCCAACAATACCAAAACATTCTAAAAATACTGCAGAAAAACCGAACCAATTTTGTAATTGAGTCGATAATTCAATACTTTTTAAAAAACGACCAATTTTGTAATTAAGTCGTCTAACTCTTTCAGCTGGTTAAAAGTAATACAATTTCACTCTTATTTAAATAAAATAGGAATTCATAAAAAAATGATATATAACTATAATTCATATGATATACAACACAAGAATTAGAATTATATTCTTATTAATGGATAATGAAAATATCTATATATATCCGATAAATTTGAAGGTTATTGAATACAAATTTTATGCCTTTAAAAGCTACTTTTATTTTTCTTATCCATTCAATAAATCCTCTTCCCTTTTCTAACGATCGTCAAACATCATCGCTAATTCTCAAATCTATAGGCTCCAGCGAATTAACAATTTCTAGTTCGTAGGTTTAATAAGCCATTTCCAAACACGATCACAATTTTTCCTCAGTATGGAATATTCAACATCTATCTAATTAATCTTTAGTCTAAATGGTCAATTCCAACAAAATATAAAACCAAAAGTTTAAAGCAAAAAATTTCCATATAATACATACTCAAACACAATTACTTTGATATTTCAACAATCTTAATAGACCAAATCAAGTGGGTTAAAAAACCAAATAAATAAATAAGTAGGAAAATATAAAAAATAACACAATATCAAAATAATTATCATAATATTTGTAAAACTAAAATTACTGAATCGTAACAATAAAATAAGCCAGAATGACAAACATCAACTTCTTTTTCAACTAATCTCTATATGTGATAAACTTTTTAATATCGTCAGAGTAGTTTGTTAAGCAAAGATGTTTTTTTATAACAATGATATTTCAAACTGATACAACTTCCCCCCCTTTAAGAAAAAAATAAAATTTCGAGAAGATGAACATTTTAGTCTATTACAAAATTAGCACAAAAAACAAAGACCTGGTAACGCTACCAGGGAATCATTACAACAAGATTCCTTAAGCGAGCTTATCGTTGAATTCGCCGGATGAATGAGAGGGAGAAATGATACATATCGGCAGCGCGCTAACCTCGTTGCGGGGAGAGACAAATAGTTAAGATGCGCAACAGAAGACCACGGCTGAATATTTTGGCAACGCCGGAAGAGATAGTGAGGACAGTTGCAGCACAAAGACAAAATTCTGCAACGCAGGAGTGTCCTGTCAGCGCGAAGGAAAAAGTTGAGGAAAGCAGGAAACGAGCAGAGGTACATTAAGGGTGTGAAAAGCTGAGTTTGGGGCCAAGAAAGAGAAAACTTAAGTTCAGACGGAGAGTGCACAGTAGGCCGTGGGATGGCGTGAACTAGTGGCAGGCTGGATTATGCCAATAACAGTAAGGTCTGCGTAGCACTGAGAAAAATAGGGACTAGGGTTCAGAAGCGCAGCGCAACGGAGACGGATGGAGAAAAGCTGGGAGTGCTGGGGGAGAACGGAGGCGAGTGGACGGACGTCTAGCGACAAGGCTCAAAGCGGCAGCAAAAACAGGCAGAATAATCGGGCGGCAGGCCAAGCCTTGGCGGGGCGGTCAGACTGGAAGTAAACGAGTGACGGGGCCGGCCGAAAAGTTCCGCAAAAAAGCAGAATAAGAGGAAGAATTCAATGGGGCAAAGATTGCCGAGTGCCCGGGTCCCACCGCCAAAGTGAAAATCACGTCGGAAGGACTTGCAACCATAAAACAAGAAGCGCATTCGTTGATTGAATGTTTAGGAAGAATCTGGACAACCTAAAAACAACAGGATATAGCGGATGTAACAACTACAGACATGCCACTGCCCTATCGCTCATGCATCCCAAATGCGGATGTCATTAAGTTTAATAGTAATATATTATTGTTACTTATTTGCCTTTATTTCGTAAGTTAAGTATTAGAAAATACTTTCATCCACTTCATTATGGACCGCCTATACTTTTCGTCTTCTAATCTTGTGAACAACCTATCAGATGTCTTAATTTATAATTTCTTGATTTATGACATAGTTCATCCCACACATCAAATGTCCCGCTGAATTTTGTTTCCCCGGATCCAGTAAAATTTTGTAAATCATGTTCTAGAGAGTATCAAAAATTCTATCACTCCACATCATGTTAGTATATCAAAATAATTATACAGCAGGGACATGTTTAATTCAAATATATGTTGCTTTTTTAGTAATTGAAATATAACTTTCGAAGATTGCTCATGCCCAATCTATTAAGGTCTTACTAACTTTAGCTTACTATCAATCAAAATCAAGAAATACTTTTTATTCGCACTTCACTAGATTTTTCCAAATTATTCCCTCAAAACTGTATCTTATAATCATCTGCGTAATAAAGTATGTTTCATCATTTGATATTCTCTGATTAGAAAGTTCTTCGACCTACCCTAAATTCTAAGTCCACGGTCTATATTTTTCAGACATCTATCAATAGAGTTTAATCATTTTATATGTAGTAAAATATCTTACGAAATAAATAGACCATACATCAAATTTTTTTGTTTAGCTACGCCTTGAGTAAAAATAAAATGAAAGTCTATATCATTAAACAAATATGAATACAAGATATTGTTCATAAGTGCTGCTGATGCAAACCAAGATAGTCAACAACTCATATGTATAAGTTTGCTATCTAAAATAAGTAGGGCGGTATCGAGCGTTTACACTTTTTTAATCTTATTTCAACTGAACAGATTTTCTAAGCGACAGATTACTTATATCACTTATCAATTTCCTATATTCGTGAATAAAAAATTCTGTTTGTCTTACTAAGAGTGAAACAATTATGTCTCTTCCGATATTGCAACTTATCTTTTGTGAGCTAACTATCAGTTTTTCTATCATTAACATGAAAAGATACCATATGGATACTTTCTAAATTGCCAGCTAGCATCTCGGAAAAAACAGATACATCGTTATTCCAAAAGTCGATTTATTCTATTATAAAATACCCTGAAAACTTTTTTAATTCTTTAAGAGTTGCGTTTCACTTTATCCTATTGCAGGCATTCCTAACCTCTGCCTAGCAATTTAATTTTCTTATCCTCTATATTTATCTTGCTCACTTAAATGATTAATATGAGTTATCTGAAGATACTCCTAGTAACTTATAGCCATCCCCACACACTTCAGTGTATTAAATGCTGATCACTACTCGCAAAACAAAGCCTTCTATATTTCCGATATTCCGGCAAAACCTTTTTAAAAGAATTTTCATTAGTTATTTAAGACACATCATCGCAATCAAAATTCACATTTAAATCAGTAGCAGATGAGTTTATTCTTTCTTTTTTAATAATCTCATTAGCGGCGATCTTCATTACGATATTTCCATCACAAATATTAATCCTACTCTATATCTGTTTTTACACCCATCACCCCACTGTTCACCTTATGGTGTTACTTGTTTTCCGACAAGTTATTGTTTATCTTTATTACTTTCCGTATTCTCATTTCTTCTTCCCTTTTGAAGGCGTCTTAATTTGTGGTTCAATGAGTGCATAAACCAGCAAAACTGCAATGGGCTGTCCTTTATGAATATACTCAATATGAACTCAGAGTGACGATAAAATTTCATTTTTTCAACCTTTTTTCTCTTTATAATTTTTTGGTTTTTCACATTTTGAGAATCAAATGAGTACATATATCCAGGAATTCTCTTTTAATCACAACCAAGGCCTATTGAAACACTATAGTCCAGATACATCTCCTCAATCTCCTTTCACTTACAATTTATATGCGCCATATCCTATTCTTTCACTTTTTTTTTTATTACATCCTGCTGCCTGTTAAAGTATACTCTGGACGCACACTACGAGCAATATCTATATTTATACATACTTGAACCTTTTCACTTTTATCATTATTCTCAGCATATAGAATAAGAAATCATGGGTATTCAGCTTCGAAACCCAGTGTACTCTATTACATCTTTCTAGAGCAAACCCACAAAAATTATTTTGAATTGCACCATTACGACATTGTCATATTAATAACATAGATTCATTTCCATCATACTTACCTTCACCAGCTTTTTTGCTTTTTCTCAGTAAGTATTGTATTTAATTCTCATTAGGTTCATCGATGTCTCGGATCGATAAGAGATAAGCCTTTGTAAACAAACAATTCAACTTGGCCATATAATCAGAATTTTCCACCCCCATATTTTACATTAAAAATGAATTAATTTGTAATATATACATATAAATATAAATATAACCTCTTAATATGTTTTTATAATAGAACATTTAAATAATTATTTTTGAATTATTCTTAGCATAAAGTGTTAAAAAATTATAAATTTATCAGGAAGATGCACTATTCTATTCTAGAATAGTTTTTAAAAACTGCTCTTTTTACACGTTTATTTATTCATAGGCCATAACCATTACTTTTGAATCCTATTCATCCTACTATTATATTGCTCAAAAATTTTCTACATAATTATATTAAATACCACTCCAAGACTAGCAAAATACTACTCATCAAAACACAGATATTTCTGCACCTTTTACACTGAAGAATATATGAACATATACAGTGTTCTGCTGATATGCAACTGAATTATTTGATATCTTAATTAGTGTATTTTAAATAGGAAATTGTCGCCATGCTTAGTTAAATCGGATTATTTGAATTTGAAATGGGGAGGCACACTTGCAAGTAACGTGTTTAGGAGTGTGTACTACAAATTAGCGAGCACATATATACTTGTCCGTACCACATCCTGATCGCCAGACTATAGTATCGTTTCAAACATAATAGCGAAAACTACACTTCCTCGGTTCCAAGAAACTTACACTTACGCTCACCACCAAGTCTGTGCTGCAGATTTCATTATTTTTAGCAATGCACTCATCGTATTCACATTCGAAAATATTAAAATATTCCTAAAAATAATCGAAATTTTTTTCCTTTTATTGTTTATATCTCGTTTAATTTTACGTTATCAGGCAAAAATCTAAGAGAATTAGCAAAATATTCTCATATTACGTCTAATCACCTCTCCATAACCAATTCTCTACGGCATTACATTTTCCCCTAATCCATGAACTCCCAGATCCAATTATTATTCTACTTTATCTCTTTCTTACAATTTACGTTAAAAAATTTATAAATCAAAATATATTATACAAATATTTTAATGGTAAGCGCATAGAGATGCATAAATAGATAAACAATGAAAAATTAAATAAATTAAATACGATATTATTCATATATCCTATTTTCTAATCTTATACAGTCTTGAAATTTGATTTCGCTTTAAGTTTTTCACGTTTATTAGTATACCATTATTACTTATTTATTTAACAGTAAATTTTTTAGCAAAGAATGTTTCATCTAACTATCAAGTAAATAGATAAGGTAAATAAATAAATTATAAATCATTCCTCCCATTCTTAATTAACTTGCATTTATGTTGCAACATTCTATATATCTTTATTATTTAAACAAATTTAACATTAGCTAAAAAATGTGGCAACTAACAACCCAGAAAAGAGAGCATAATTCGATGTTATGATCCTCAAAGAAGGACTCGATATTTTTAAATTATTAATTTAAAATTTTTTCACATAAAATACCACATTTATTAAATTGTTTCCTGAATCTGCCACTAAAAGAAAGTATCGTCCAATTTTTTTTTAATTATGCAAAGTTCCATATTATAATCTTACAAATAACTTCTATTACAAGGAAAACGTACCATATTTTTAAATTTAGTTCTACTTACTTTAAAATAACTCTTCAGCTGGGGGTTAACACTTAATTTACAGATTTCACACTTCTTCCATATTTTCAGGTATATAGGATTTAGTTCCTTGGGTAATCACTTTCGTACTATAAATGGATATTTATTATGAATTCTATATAATTTTCATATTTATTATATACAAACCACAAGCATAACATATTATTAAAAGAATTAAGTATAAAAAAATATATTTTTAGTAAATAAATGAAATAGCAACTTCTATACAAGATTAATCTACCAATACTGGAATACTCTAAATTTTATAAAAGTATTATCCTTCCATCACAATTTACGTAAGAACAAAGTCAAAAAATTCCTGTCCACAACATTTTATGCACGATCGTCAAACCATCATCACAATGTGAATCGTACTGATAGACATTACAGTCGAAATTAACAATTTACTAGGTTTCGTAGGTTTAATAAGCCACTTCCCAAACACGATCACAATTTTTCCTCAGTATGAAATATTCAAGATCTTATCTAATGAATTCTTAGTTTAAATGTCTAATTTTCAACAAAATATAAAACCAAAAGTTTAAAGCAAATGTTTTGTCCAAATAAACAATTCAATTCATCAAAGCTAAGTATTATTACCAACTATTTAGATTTGCCAACAAATAGTCAAAACCAGTAGACCAATTTCTGTAGAATTGATTACTAATATTGTACGTAGCCACAATATAAATTGTTATATATCACATAACATGTGATTTGCAATACTAATAACATTGAAACTGATACAAAATAAAGAATGATATATAAGCCAGAGTTAATATAATTATTCCAATGTCTTTTCAACAATCTCATATTTTGATAAACTTTTTTCATTATCTCTCAGAGTATTTGTTAAGTTTATGTTTTATTTTCTTTTAACAAGAATTCAAACTTGGCAATTGAGAGAAATGTATACAACGTAATTATTATTTTATATATAAAATACACATCTATTCACTATATTATATATATAGAATAAAAGATCAATTAACTGGATTAGAATAAATTATCTAAAGACCCTTTTGAATATTAAAATAATAGAGAATGTATATACACAAGATAATAATAATTCTATAGTAGATTACAAAATTCTTAACTAATTTAATATTTTAAATCTTGTTACCATTATTTCATTATATATTACTGCAATATATATTAGTGAACATTTGTAGGTATGCTAAACTAATAGAAAATAAATAACAAATACAACTCAATCTAGTCACATTTAATATCACAATAATAAATGCAACACAAAAAATTACTCCTTTTCCTCATTTCTTTAAAAAAAAAAAAAAAAAAATGCTCTCATTATACTTACTCATAAGAAAAATTAAAAACTTTATATCTTTTATTAAAAACTGATACTTCTTCACTTATACAGAAAACATCTCAACTTAGTATTTTGAGGGCTCATAAGCTTTCGTTCTATGGTAGACAACTTCATTAGTGAAAACTTTGTCCAAATGTCGCAAACAGAAAAATAATGACGTTATACATATGGATTTTGCGAATTGGACTGTTGATTATTATCATTTTGTGGAAAGCTGATGATTTCCTTAAATTGTTTTGTATTTGTCTATTTCAGCTCACCCTTTTTTATAAAGTTTTTCTAATTTAAAATGTAGAATAGAATGACTCATCTTCTTTCTAAATTGAACATCAAGTATTCAGTATCTACTTCGTATTGTTACATCAATGAGTAATGATTACAATTTGCATCTGTATTGTAGTCAGGCCCTACCCGAATTTAAAAATATCAGATAGCTCAATATCATACTATTACTATATTTTGATAATTCGTCTACGATTAAAGACTATTCGTTTCACGAATAACTAGTTATAATTACTTAAATCACAAGTCACGCAAGGAACACGAATAAACACATTTATTTTGAAAACGCAGTTATTTTAACTTATGCCGGAGACAAAACTTTTTTAAAGGAATTGTTAGACTGCGGTAAAATGATATTTTTAGGTATCATATTTCTTAGTGATCCTTTAGGAAACGCATGCGACTGGCAGATACAAAACTGCAGAGAGGGTTGTGGAACAATAGCATGAATGGTCATTTTACGCTTTGGCTTTTTTTAGAGCCACGGACCTATTAATTATGGTGAGGGCTAAAGTAAATTTCGTGAAAGTTGAGAAAAGAAAACTTAATTTCTGTTATAACAGAAGGAGCAAATTATGTAATGCGTGAAAAAATCATGAGAGGATAAAATATGTAGCTAGTTATGAAGATATTTATGAGAAAAAAAAACAGTGGTATGTAGTTAGTGTTTCTCTCATAGAATTTATAGTCAAATTCTATAGATGCGAAAAAAATTTAACGAGGTATGTGCAATGAATTAACAGTGTCCAGGATAGGTGAGAGTGTATTATTTTTTTGAATTTTCATATTTCTGAATATTATTGTCTATATATTTGTGCTGGTGAAGATAACAAAGGTTTTATATGAAGCCGGTCTATAAAATGGCTCACAAAATATCATTATCTACTATCTTGTACCTGTTTTGTTTATGTTATGCGGAAAGGAGGTGAGATATTTGAAATAACATACTTTACTTCAACTATAAATAAAATATGCTCAAGAATACTGTGGAATACTCTCATATTAGAGACTACCCCTTCATTTCACTATTAATGCGGACTGATTCGTATTGTATACATGAATTTATAAGATTTGAGAGATTGTTTGTGAGAGAATTTGTGTTAGGGTTTGTGATAACGTAGTTTAAAATAGTATAAACGTATTTAAAGAGAGTACATTAGCGTTTGTGAGTTGAGTGGACAATCACTTACGTGTGAGTTATGTTAGATGTGCCATTACATGAAAACTAAGTGTCTGATTAAATATCTAGGATATAGTTTGGATGAGAGAGAAACGGTATATAGGCAGCGTGTAGTAGGGAATTGTGAAATGGGCGAGGATTAGCTGCGTGCATATTAAATGAGTGGGTCATGGTATAAGGACTAAGGTCTTAGGAGGATGTATGTTTACCCTGATTAATGGTGAGGATAGTTGAGACATATGCTGAATAAGAATATAGGATATAATGTCACAACGGTGGTTAACATGGATCTTATTATGGGTTTTATTAGATGTAGAAAATGGATAAAATGCTGAAGATGAACTATTAAGAAGTACTGTATATTATTAAATAAAATTGTTGGAGGTACTGAGAATAAATATTAAATTTAACCTGTTGTGTATTTTTATTGGTACATGGTGTTTGGAAAAGAATGGTAATGATGGGTCTGGGTTGGTGGTTAACGACGTATAGGCCGGTTATTCTGTGGAAGTTCAACGCTTGAGACTGGAAGAAATTTGTATTGAGCATATAAAAAAATGGCTTTGGGAAGCAAGGGAGAATACTGATGGAATTTGACAGGATGACAAAGAAATGTGTCATAATATTAAGCTTATTGCGTTTTGTGATGTAAGCATTATATTTAGCTTCCACCTGGGGTTCAAGTGGATGAATCCTTACGATTGTACAGTGACCATTTTGTGAGTGTCTTTCGGGTCCTTAACTTTGTGGTGATGTCTGACTGCGGACCGGCTCTCACACTAAAATATAAAGTTTTTGAACATATTTTCCGGTGCATAGCACTCACCTTACCCCCCTAGTCTTGAAGGAAGATGGGCGTTATTTGCACGCATTATTAACACACTTATATATGTATATATAATGGTAAATTACGCTTCATTATTCACTGAATTTATAATAAGTAATAAGAAATATTTTAACGTATAGTATATAATCAGTACTAGCATATATATAAGTTAGGTAGATAATAAGATAATTAAGTATAGAAACTGATATATAACTACCCAATACATATAAAAAGCAGTACCATCTATATCATACATACTTATTAATAAACGTATAATAAAGATACTATATTAAGTAGATATATAACATTACTAATATTATATACTTTATATATAAAATATTATAAAAAACTAAATATAATATTTACGAAATAATTATGCTATCATAGTTTCTATTTACCATAACAAATATTATAATTCTTATATTATTAATAATGAAAAAAGAAGCTGAAGAGAAATTATAGAAACGAGTAAAGCAAAGGAAGTATATAATACACTAAGGATATATAAATTTCACCCGAATATAGAAACGCCTAAATATATAAGTATTCCAATACAACTTAGGTATTATAAAAGTATTAATACTTTAATATAATATCTGAGATCGACATATATATAATATATATATATTATATAATATATAATATATTATATAAAGATGAAGATAATTAATAAGAATATATGAAGAAAATATAATATCTCTGCTTCTCAAGATATAATATATATATATGGCCGAATTGCCTTCTACCTAAAAACCAAGGTCTTTATTAGAAACTTGGTTCTTTCTATCCTTTATTAATTAATCTTTAACTGAATCGAATAAGCCTACGTTGTGTTTTTTCAAACGACTGCAAAGAGCTTTAAATAAGAGCTCCTTTATAAAGACCTAGGGAGTTAAAAAGAGTATTGAATGAAAACTTGTACGTAAAGCCGAAACAATATACGATAAAAATATTATTATAGATAACAAAAAATACAGAGGAAATTCGAATGGGGGAAAAAAAGAAGCTCTTCCAAAGTATTAAATATATTTAAATAAACACTAAAGAAGAAAACATCCCATTCTAAGAGTTTTTGTCTTTCCCCGACACTGAAATATATATTTTTTTATTATCATAAAGTTGCGCCGAAAAAACAGTTACACGGCTCTTTAAAACTCGAATACCGGGATAGAACCAAGACTGGGATTTCCAATCGTCAAGACATAAAATTTCCCCAAGAGTAAGGGGGTAGAGAAAAGAGGGAGCTCCAGAGCTACCCAATTTTTCCTTCAACATTGACCAATTGATATATATGAATACGTGAGAGAAATTAAATTTAACTATTCGTTAATTGATATATAAAAATATTCGACTTGTGTTTACTAAGGGTAAGATATAACAAGCGTAAAATAGTAAAAGAACATACAATGAAATTTTAATGAATGATTTAATAATATATATATAAAGACATATAATATATATTATATATAAGTATAGGATATAGATATATAAGTAGTAGTAAAAATCAGATAAAAACTGCACTGGACTTTAAAGAGAATATGAAGTTGTAGTAATAATTGATGACAGAAACTAGTGGTAAGTAAATTAAGGCATCTAAAAGAATGGATAGAAATATCATATACGTTCCCTAAAGAAAGGCGTCGATGACGCCCCAAATGATTCAAATAGGTCAGTAATTGCTGGAAATACGAAGAACTGATATAAAGACACAAGAGAAATGCCGCGAACAACTTATAGAAAAAGAATGAATAAGAGATCAGAAACAGGAGTGGTAGTTAGAAGAATGAAGATTATAAATTAAAAAACTGGATTTAAATATAATAAATATATGAAATTCCAAAAGATATTCGAAAGTTAGAGAAATAAGGCACGTGACACATAATGGTTAAAGAATCGATCCATAGTTTACTATATCAAGGTAAACACGTATAAAATATACCGGCCTTCGGGACACGGCACTTATAATATACGGTGTATAATAGAAGATAAATATAAGTATAATGTTCTTTATTATCCATGCATAGCAAGATTAAGATAAAATGAGATTGAGGAGAGATTAATTGATAAATAGAAACTTGACATATGAAAGTAAAAAGTAGAAAACGAGAGATATAAAAATAATGATTAATACTTATAAAATTACACTAGGGCGGTAAATGATGAAGTCTATAAGTTTAATAAGAAATGCCTTACAAGGAAAAAGAAGGATGAAGAGCAAAACGAAGAGATGAGAGAAAGATTGATAAACAAATAAGAGCACAGCATAGCTTAATATGTAGAGTTAATGAAGAGTACGTAACTATGGCTATGGCCTGTAGATATAAATTCAAAGCATTGAAGATAATCTTGTAAATAGATATTTAATGAGACTTAAAATTATTATTAGTATTATTGATAATTATTAGAATAAGATATATATATATAATGATAAAATTATTAATTAATAATAATAATAATAGCTTTCTAGTAGAATATGATAGCCTTCGATATATTATCAATCATAAGCTATTTATAATTCTTACTTTATATCCTTACTATAAGAGGATTATACCATACATAATATATTATAACATATATATTACGATATAATACGTGCACCCCTTACTACTTATATATTATAACTTATAAACACTATATATACTACTATATTATAGCTATAGATATTAAAATTATAGTACTTCAGCCGTATTAGAAGATAGATATTAGTATAATAAATTATATTTGATTAATATATTGAAAAATACCTATAAAGATAAAGAACGAAACATATCACATTATGGTCTTTAACTATATACTAGAGATGTTAATTATATAATGCTAGTACTATAGATAATACTTACAGAATACTTACTATATATTATAATTACATTTATATAATATTATACTATATTAAATTTCGCTATTAATGTTTTATCTAGAAAATTGATAACAGCTTATAGTTAGTAATTAATTATTAAGTCGCAAACTAATAGTTCTAAATTTATAAATATGAGTTACCCTTGCTATTATTATGATCTATTAAGCTCTAGTGATATATATTACAGTACAGTGAGTTAGAATATACATTAAGAATGTCTTAAGAATTAGGTTCAAATCTAGTAACAGAATATTTTAACTATTATTTATATTTTATAGGTGATATATATAAAAATACTATTACAGAGGTATATAATATCTATATAGATTGTACGGGGGGAGGGGTTTTTTTTATAAGATGCGTGGAAAATATCATTTTACGTTGGAATAAAATTATAGATCGATAAAAACTTATAATAATGGTAATGTAATAAAAGATTTACCTACTTCACTCCTATCCTATCCCCAAAAAAAACATCGATCCGCGAGCGAGCCCAAAGAGGAACAGCCCCAAGGAAAACAAAAAAGCCTATGTCAATTAGTATAAGAAGAATATATAGAGGATATCGCTTAGTAATATACTCGAACAATGGTTGAGATTTTGTTGACAGTTAGCTACGTCGAGACTGATTAATTCAAAGTGACCACAGAGACGTAACTAATTATTATTATCTTACGCTTAATTATTTACCGATAAGAAATATATTAAAGATCGTTATATAAAGACCGGAAATGAAAATGTGCAGGTATTGTGAATAAATCAGTGCGACTATGTAGATTACTCTTAAGACAGGGTTCGTACACCTTTAAGAGATAAAATTAATTTAAAACTCTGAACCAACACATAAGAATAAAAAAAAAATTTTTTTCTATTTATATAATTCAAAAAAAACCTATTCGGATTTACTCATAACGAAAACACTTACTTTTATACCTCTACAAAAATTAACATGCACAAGGTTTTATCGAACGGAAGTCTAGAGATAGAACGACAAGAGCATGACTCAACGGGGGCTCTTAGTGACCTTAGTCATACTTAGGATTAAACGGTCCAGCGCCGTCGTTAGAGTAACACACGTACAGCCCATCAGAGAGTAGTGACAGTAAGAAAGCCAAGTAGTATTAAACTAGTAGAATTTAAGCTAAGACAAAAAGCAAAAAAATTAGTGAAGATTATATATATATAAGTATATATACATACAAGAAAGGTATATATAAAAGATAGGTTTAATATCTTGAGATCCCTTACCCTCCTCCGAAAGGATAACAGAGTCTCCTTTTCCACTAATCGAACCAACCAACCAAACGACAAATACAAAACGATCGAATAAAATATAAAATATACGTAAATCAAAAGAAAAAAAAAAACATTAATAAATTATCGCCGTCTCAGTCGATTCGACGACGCATTCATTCTGACCATTTAGGTTGCGTTCTATTTCTTCAGATACATGATTTAAATTCTTGAATTTACAAAAGTTAGGATAAATAGAACGCCATCACCGTTATCTGTTAAGGTAGTAGGAGAGTATTATTTCTCGCTGGATAGAGTTCGGCGCATGGCATTTGATTAGTTTGATCCGTATAATTATGAATTGGGATGTAATAGGAACGAATTTCAGAGTGCACAATAGTATAATTCTTAGAAGATTTCCAATTGTGACATCTCATTACTCGGGCTATTCCACAGCGCAAGTGCGTGGGCGTTCGCGCGTTGATCCGTTCCTTCATGTACGAGATTTTTGATAAAGAATTACACCTCGAGTAAATATCAGAAAAAATAATTAATTGTTATCATATGAACATAATATTAAATAATGGTGGATAAATAATATAAGTGTATAGCATATTAACAAGCCCAATGCGGCGAAAAAACCTCGGAGATATTGTGGTATGTTCGATCGGAGGTTGGTTCTCGAGCTCATACTTAATTTTTATCAATTGACATTTTCCAACTCGCATGAATAGCTACACTACCAGAATGGAGGTAGAATGAGTAGTGGCGTCGAACAGTGAGCTTCGACCACCTCAGTCAGTGCGCGGGAGCCAAAGGGAGGCAGGCGGACTAATGGAGAAATAATGTACATCAGTGATCACACGGGCAGATATTGTGAGACAAGAAGGCACACCAACAATGAAAAGAAACTCAGTGTCATACGATCACGTCGAATGGTACTGGCCTCGGTTAATTGATTATTGTTTTCTGTTTATATACCTCGAATGATGATAAAGACATGACACATGGAAGCCAACACACGCGACAAACGGACCACAACACAGCACCCAGATATACCACACACGAAAAGAGGGACGCGGGGCTATGTGTGTAAACGAGAATGTAGGACGAAGAGGGTTAAGAGGAAAACGAGGAGGCGAACGGGTCGGAGAATAGACACACTCAGAACTCGCGGATTTATGACAAAGAGCTTGGTTGCAGGGGACGATAAAAATAAATGGGATGTGCATTTACCTAATGTTCGCCCGAGATTCCTATGACCACATAAAGTGTAGAAAGCGCGTCAACAATCGGGAGTGTAGTTGTAGCGCGTGGGCGCGCGTAATGTCATTCACTAAGTCTGTCTTCATACACACGATTGAATCTGCGCATCCTGTATTTTACTCTGCACTCCTCTCTCACAGAGAAGTAGGCAACATGAGAAGCCCAAGAACGAGAATCCGCACTCGAAATTTATATTTCCGACCGGCGGACGAAGTACGTAATAAGCACGGGATGCTCTCGATGTAAAGTTGTAATAATTAAGAATCTGAATGGGCGAGTCCAGAGTAAGCAGTGTATTATGCAACTGTGAGAACGCGGAAAGTTAGACAGATTGTCACTGAGCAGAAGTGGTTTGACAGAAAGCTCCCACCCGTCGGAAGTAGATTGGAACTATCGGTGGGGTTCTCCTCTTCGTTCGTTCTTTTCATTTTTCATAGATGTCCTAACTGATACGAAGAAGGGTTTATATATGGCGAAGGGCAAGTGCACTTTAAATAAAATGATTGTCTCTGCAACAGTAGTCGAGAAGAAGGACAGAATAGATGATGAAGTGTAATTGTAGTCGACTAATGTGTGTCACAACATGCTGTGAGACTGTGGGTGTATCAGAAAAATGGATTGTCACAAAGGACTGTGTAAGCGGCAAAAAGTAGTAGAACCAGTTAATAAGCGTCGTCATTGTGTAAGGCGAGGTGGCGAATTGTGGCACAGATGTTACCCCTCCCGCACCCCCTGCAAACCACCAAAAAGAAGTAGGATGGGGGCTGGAAATACAAAGCAGGACTAGGCGGCGAGTACATAGGTATTTTTTAACTCGCTTCTGGCTGCTGCTTTTTTTAAGTTTTGTGGAGCTAACGCAAATACTTTCGGTGGAATTTTTTAGATGATGCTTATTTCTAACCATTTTACTTTTTCCGTGGCGCTTTTTAGCACGGGGCTGAGTTTTATTTTAGTTTTTAAGGCATGTTTATTTTTATTAGACTACTTGTCTTTTTTTTTTATTTTAGAAATTTAGGGTCTTTATTATTAAAGTAAATCATATTCTATAATATGCAAAACTTTTTTCCACATAGGGGTATTATGAGTAATAAGAAAAACCTGAGAGAGCTCGCTTTAAAACAACTACGCTTAGAAACATTCCTTTTATCTCCGCGGAACGTGAATGCCTCAGTGTTAGATTAAGCGAACCCCGGATTGTACTGATAGTATACTAACCTACGTCGCACTAAGTATAATAGTGTCCCAGTAGTAGTTATTTAATCAGAAACCACAACCGCGATGGGGATGAGCCGATAGAATGCGTCCTTCTCTGGACCACTCTTAAAACACGATTAGCCCTACGGCAGCGCCCACAGCCCTGGCACATCCAAATATTTATGGCGTTCCTCTTATAGAACTCTACTGCCAATCCACCACCTCCTGACGTCAGTTATCTTAAATCTTTAATAATACTTGTCTCCTCTTCGCCATCTTCGCGGCACCAACCTGCGTATATGCTCGTGTACTCCGTAAAAATCGAATTTAAAGCTTTTCTTCATTGGCAACCCGCCTAGTCTTTCATGCAACCGTATGACGATCGAACGGTTCGGTCTTAGTCTCGATGAATCGATCGCGAAAAGTGGAGAGAAACGCCGTAGTAGATGCACAGGTCGAACCTCATACAGTAAGTCGTCTCAATCACGTCAGGGAAGCCAAAGTACTCAAGTTCGGCGGATCGGACGAAAGATTTAATGCCTGTAGAGCAAGTACGGATGTATATGTCTGAGACCAGGTATGTATTACGTAGAGACGAGAAAGAGGTACTTATACACTCCTAATGGGAAGGATGGCGGATAGAGCTGACAGTACGCCTCACATCCTCTCCCGTGCAAGAACCCCTCCAAACGCGTATCAAGCTCTTATGTGAATTAGGGACCCCGTCGCACTGAGAGACCACAATTAAATATGGGGATGTCATCGAAGAAATAGGAATAGTCTGAATATGCCGAGGGCCTTTCGATACGAGGGAAATGTGGACGAAAAAGTTTCTTTTTCCTAATAATAAGCAATTAAGATAAAATAAAGCAAGAGATTAACACGGAGACAAAATAATTAGGTAGTCAGTGTAGTCCTGCTGGAGAGAATGATGCCATATACAAACTATATATTCTTTCGAGAGGTGAAAATGTGTAGCAATCCGAATACGTCGAAGGGGGCAGAATAGGACGTTAGTATATGCTGCTCCTCTAGCTTCGTGTAGTAGTGAGGAGGTCAATGTTTATTGTGTCTTCGTCAGGTACGATAACGGTTTTTTACCTCTCTCCTCATCTCACTTATCGCACCATGAAAACCACTCTATAATTCGCGACCAAGCAGCGCTGGCCAAAAAACACGCTCCCAGTGCCCAGTTACCGATGACGAACAACATCAAGGTCTCGTATATTCAGCAGATCTGCCAATCACATAAATACTACGTATTTAAATCACGTGAATAGATATGTGCAGTATATACAACCACCACATCGGCTTCAATTCACATACAAAGAGGAATGGCGGCGTTTCAAATACCCATTAACAAAATCCTATATTCTATTCTAACTGAAAATTTATTTATTTTTCAAAACTCTTAATTGCGTTTTACTCTATATACAGAACACTCTTAACCCCACCAAGAATTCCAACACAGTGATAACTGGTAGTAAACTGGTCTGATGTGACTTGAAACAATGCTCAACAAAGAGAGAAAGAGAAGAGAAGATACAAACACATTAAAGATAACATAACGATAAATATCACCAAAGATACATAAGAAGACAGACCACAAAGGAATATCTTTGAAGGTGAATCCCCTCCACTTTTCACTCGAAAAGAAACGAGGCTCCCTCAGGGTCACTCAGAAAATGAAAACCAACAACACCCACACGGACATACGGAAAGATGAATAACGCGACTCCGAATACGACAAGACACACCAGAAAAAAATATACTAGAACTTCGACGACGACGACGATTCATTCGCCTTATCGGTCTTAATTTTTTCATTACCTGTATAACTGAGCGATGGTGGAACGTAATAATTCCGCCTGCGCGCGTGAAAGATTTTCGCGTTCGCGCATGCAATTGTTCATTAGGATGCGTTTCATTGCAGAGTTCGCGCTTATACAATGGAGCTGTCGAAACCCGAGAGCAGCGTTCCGCTTGTCCGTCCGTTTATTTTTATTACTAGTCGTCAAATATGAAGAGTTAATAAAACGAGCCGGGACCCAATCGAGTCTCGAGGTTCGGTCTCTCGAGTATGGTCGTAATAATATGGCGGTAAGTAAAAAATATTGGGCCACTATTCTAAATTCCTTCTCCAGCGCACGAAGGCTAATAAAAAATAAGTTTTAATTATTATATATCTCTTTTGTATTCGATTAATTAAGGACAGACACGACAAACACGCGACAAGCGAGACACACGATACACGAACGCAGGAGGAGGGGTTCAAGATAGCTGAAAGAACAGCCTGATGGACTCAAAAGTTTTAGAACTCAAGGTTAACGAGTGACGTTCAATGCTCGTAGCGTGAGCCTCCACTTTACTGCATTTCAAGAGCGACCGCGGCGCTTTCTGATTTTTTCTCTTTAGTCTCATCTGTTTATACTTTCTGTTTGAAAAACCAGGAGGAAACTGAAGAACGACGGAATATATTATATCCAATCGGTTGACGGGGTGGGTTGGACCAGAGACAGAGAGCCGAATACTCAGGCTGCGGTAACCAGGGATGACATAGGGGTAGGCGCGCTTATAAAGCGAGCGAGGGGTGGGGTTTGGAGAGTCCACAGTGCACGGAATGACACATATGGCGGTGAGTGTCTCAGTTCAGCCCTGAAGCACCACCCCATATATATTACCACTAAACTCTTCATTGCAACACGATCGAGAGAAATTTCTTTGGTCGACCATGTGAATGAAAAACCTCTGCTTCGCCTCCCGCCGTGAGCATAGAGTGATGATATAGATCGCCATGAGTTAACCACCGGAGCGGTAGTCGCCTCCGGGTGCGGCGGACTGAGCGTGTACGGTATTTATAGCTCGTAGCTATTCTAGAGCTTACTAGATATCTCCTATCATAAATATAAAAGTTTTCATAGAGCATAACGCAAGTACATGCTAGAGATATACAGGTAGTAGTTCCCGAACCGATATATATATACTTTTATTCAGAAACGACCCACATACGTAGCCGCTTTTTAGGCGAAGCAGAGGCTAACAAACACGTGATGACACAACAACGTTGTCTTTTAGAGCATTTTTAAAGGCTCTCATGCTTGTGTTTTTATGATGATTAATGTCTTTTGTTATCTCTTTTTAGCTAAAACAAATTAAGAAAATTATCCAATATAACTACGTAATAATGCAAAGTTTTTTCCACATGGATAATTGATGGGAATGAGAAAACACCAAAGAGCTTTAAAAAAGTCATACGCTTGAAAACGATTCACTCTCTTCCTGGCGGAAACTGATGATATGTGACAAACAACCCACAGATAGTGGGTAAAATAAGGCTCGACCGAGTTACTGCATTAACTTGAAGCTACGCCAGGAGTGAATATACCGTAATGAATACATCGACAACACTCAGCAGGTGAATGGATAGATAAAAACATCTCCCTATTAGACACCAAAAAACTCAGCGAGTAGAGTAGCGACGACCCAACGACAATCAGACATCTCCACCTAAACATAATATATCTCTCATTACCCTACATTTAAAATACTAATAAATTAACCAAACTCACTATAAATCGTAACCTAAACCCCACTGTTATGTTCAATCACGGATGGTTGCTGAGTTCCGGCTCTGTGATATCAAACTTATCATACCTCTAGTCTCATACGTATAGTTTATCACTCAAGCACAGACCTGAGATATCTGAAACACGAATACGCACACGGCTTGATCGATATAATGGCTCTAAACTGCGAGCTTCTCTCTGATGAATTCGATCGTGGAGAAGTGGAAAACGAACGCCTACGGGGTGACACTCACCTCATTAAAACGCGCCATGAACCTAGCCAAGTAGCTTCACCACGAAAGCAATGAAATATAAACCAGGTTAACACCGAATCAACACCCGATACGACGAGAGAGAAGATGCCTTAGAGCAATAGAAAATATATGTAGTCGGCAGGGGGCTGGGGACTGATGAAGCAAACTCACTCACACACTCCTGTGGCATGGAAGGAGCATAAACACTAGTACTGTTTTCACCACTGTGTAAAGCAGCCCCCAAAGCGTCACTCGATTAGTTGATAGGGACTGTCGCCACTGAAAAAAATAGGGTGAGTATGATTTCATCGATACTGAAAAGGCACTCTACGAACGTATAACACACCGCATATACAGCTAAACTTCGACCCAACATACTAGGATGAGTCTCCTTTCCAAAAATATAGACATAAGCGAATAAATTTACGATATAGACATTAGAATGCTAAAATTACACAAAGGGCTATAAAGATCTTAAAAGGTGGGGAAAAATGAATAACGATCACGCATCACCACGAAACGAGTAGTTCAGGATGCTTAAAGATCACTCGGAGCAGTACTGCACCCTTTCCTTTTCTTCCGAGGAGATGGGACAATTGCCATCGACAGCGGTTCCCAGACATGCGTATATGGATTTGTCTACGCTCTTTAAATACGTCTAGATCTGTAGCTAGCTCCTTCGCCGAGTCACACTCGTAGCTCCGGCTTAATGACTCCATTAATATTATCTCATCCTATCCTATCCCAAAAAAAACATCCGTGATCAGGACCAGTGGAGCCCGAAGTGGTTCGCTCGAACAATGGTTTTTTTCGATTCTGCCCGTACATATCTCGTATTTACGTGATCGATTGCGATAATTTATGCTTATTATATACGTAAAGACTAAGGGTTCCTTTAAAAAATACCTTTTCTCATTCTACTGAAATTTATTTTATTTTTCAAACGCATATTACGGTTTACTCAACGAACACTTATTAAACTCCAAAAACACACAGGTTCAGAACGCTTTAAGATGACGAACAGCATGCTCACGGGGCTCCCTGTGCATCGTAAGCGTCCCCGTCGGGTGTCGCGCAGAGCTCTTGAGACCCCTCCTGTCCAAAAATAGAATTAAGAGTCTCTGTCACTCGAAGATTATCAAACCAAACACAAATCGACTAAAACACGTAATACGGTGGCCAATCGAGGAGACCGGGTCGCTGCGACGCCGTCGTCGACGACGACGATCGGCCGCCGAGAATCCGCCTATTTATATCAAATATATACATGTACATGACAAAACAGATATTCCGGTGATAGATTTATCAGTGCGTGTCGACGACAATGCATTTGTTAACAGTATTATAGAGATTTGCGTTTCATTTGCAGAGTTCGTTCAGTAAATGGGCGATCCGAGTTCCGTTGTCCGTCTTCCGTTAATTTTTATTTTTTTATATTAAACGAAGCCTAGAGTGACAATCGATCGAGTATTGGGTTCGTCGAGCTCGTGATCGAATAATGGCGAGATGAATCATCTGTCTACCAGAGCGACGGTAGTTGAGTGATTTTTTGTGTATTACGCATGTAGTAATTAACGACAGACACGACAAATCACGCGACAACGCGACCACACGATACTAAGAAGTCGGAACACATGGGGCGGGCCTAGGAAGGGGTTCAGATCTCATATCTAGAAGGCGTAACATAGTACAAAAAGTTTTCAGATCAATGTGGCGGTACGTACGGTTCTGACAGACGAAGCACAGTGGGAAACAGTCCAGAAGAGACGCTCAGCTATCAGAACTGACTTTATGTCGGTGCGCGCGCCTTATTTCATTTTTTATCTCTTTGTTTTCTCTGAGTGTATGTGCTATTATTCTACATGTGCAACAACCATACTCAAGAGAAAAAAAGAATGACTGACATAGATTATTATATTACAGAACACGAGAATGGTTATAGGAGTAACCGATTCCTGATAAGTAATAGTAGGCCCGAATATAGCTCAGGAACAGGCGCGAGTAGTCGGCTCCGGGTATGGAAAGTCAGCACAGTCGGAGAAGAGAACATAAGTGCACCTTCAGATAGAAGCTAATCTCATACACAATATAAACCGATATACTTTTCATTTGTATATTAAGACGATATCTAGATAATTTTATTTAAGAAGTGTATCGTTGTAATAATCTTGACCGTCGGAAGAATATCCTGCCATAGGGATAGAATCCCAAGAAAATGATGAATTGTCGAGTGTAGATATAACAGGAGTCATAGAAAGGTTTAGGCGGCACGGGCGAGAATACAGAAATCTATTAACATCGCTCTCTGCTAGCCTGATGGTGCTGGCGTCTATTTTAAGGTTTATTCATGGCGAGTAGATCGGTACGCATATCTAGCTGGAATTAAAAAAGGTTAGTATAGCCGTGCTGCGCAGAACTGCATATTATAGCTACCTTACCTCTCGGTGCAGACGATTCTAGATATAGGGCTCCACTGTAGTGAGTCTGAATATAATATAAATTTTAGAGTTTTTAAGGGCATGTTTTTTATATTAGATGTTACAAGGATTTTTATTGTTATTTTATTTTAGAATTAGGGACCATATATAATCATAAGCTAATATGCAAAGTTCTTTGGTACCACAGGTTAAATCTATATTAGGATTGAGATAAAACTCGGAGCGAGCTTAAAAAACTACGCTTGAAACGTATCTTTTCTGATGGAACGTGAAATGCCTAGGTGGTATAAGGCGGCCGGTGTTATTTTCTTTATGTGAGAAAATTTTTAAGCTTGTGCACTATATAGACCTCCTGCCGACTACTCTAAGATATTACTTATGGAGACATATCTACGACTTATATCAGTTATCATATCGGAAAACGTCACTATAATATCGAGGGTATGAAGTCGATAGTTGATAAACTACATATAATTGTTTTGCCATAGATCACGTTAGGTCGTTAATTTTGGGTTCCTTCAATAAGCACGTCACTTTTATAACTATAGTGTACGCCTCACGGGAATTCAGCGTGTTAAAAGCGGAATATAACTGAACGTTCAAATACGCATTTTAGCGTTAAAAGCTTAATACATATCGTTATTTTTAAACCGATGGTATGACTGATCATATATATATAGTTAGAACAGTCGGGCGCTTACGGGGAAAGTTAGTATAAGTCGAAGGTCTAGTATAAGTCGAAGGTCTAAAAGAAATAATATTTTCGACTCTAAAAAAAATTTTTGTGTGTATATTTTATTTTCTTTGAGAAATTATATATTTTAGCAGCTTATAAAATTATAATATATTATCTAAAGACACTGGTAGAGGACATGTACTGAACTTTATACTTAGAGCCTATCGAACGTGTATTGTATCAGTTCCCTTCTCGATAACTAAATTCTGAGACTATATCTAGGTTACAACGATCGTATCACCACCAGATCACGTATAGGTCGAATTTTTCGATTTCGCACTGTATCGAGCAAACAGATAAATACACTATAAAATGGATATAGTGTCGCCTTACGAGGAATCTGAATTAGTTTGCTGAACGCTATCAAATTACTAGAATTACCTAAGCTAAAAAAACTATCGTCAATCCGATTATGACGTCATATTGTGACGCCTCATATAGTGACGCTTGATATAAGTCGAAGGTCTATGCGCAAAATAAAAAAAATTTTGAGCAAAAAAAATTTTGTGTATTATTTTTCTTTGATGAAAATTATCTTATGAAGGTAAAAAAACTATGGTTAATTTTGCTCTAGAACCATTCACTTAATAGCACGTTTATAAGACCTTATAATCGACTTAGCACTTAGACCTTCGACTTAGCACCATTTCAGACCTTCGACTTCCAGCAACTGCGTAGACCTATCGATATAGCACTTTGGAATAAGACTTCACTTAGCACATAGACCCTTATCGATCTATCAGCACTTATTGACTCTGATCAGACTATAAAGCACTTAGACCTTCGACATTAGTACACTAATAGACACTTGAACTTAAGCACTTAGACCTATAATCGGACTTATGATAAGCACTTAGAGCCTGTCGACTTAGCACTTTAAGACGCTATTCGACTTATGACATGACTTAGGACCTTCGTAGAATTGCCACTATAGACACTTATCGATGTTCTTAGCCAACTTATAGAACGTCTTCTACTTAGCATCTTAAGTAAGTACCTTCGACGTTAGCACGTATAGACGCTTCGACTTAGCACTTAGTACTTCGACTTTAGCACTTAGACCTGGATCTGACTCCAATATCAGATTCCCTTTCGAAAAACGTCCTTACGATAGATAATATCGAGGTTCAAATAACGAATAGGTTTATACGACCTTTAAAAGCGTTCACCCGATAATATTTTCTTTTGAGAAATTTATATGATTTTAGAACACTGTATGGATAGAACCTAAGTCGAGGCTTTTAGCACTTAGACCTGTCGACTTTGCAGCAATTCGATTAGTCCTCTCGACTCTAGATCTTAAGCACCTTATCTCGCGATCCAATAAATTACTTATACCTATTCGAACTGTGATTACTTAATGAACTTCCACTTGATAATACGTATTTTATACCTTCGACTTAGCCCACATAGGATCCTTCGACTTAATAATAGAACTAATATCATTGAACCGTAACTTAGACCTTCGACTTATACTTAGACCTCCACTCAGACCTTGGTAATATCTCTAAAGTTCCGTCTTACGTTAAAACGTTTCACTGTAATATTCGGGAGTTTCAACGTGATCGATTTATACTAAGAATAAGCGTCACCTCTGATCCAACGTTACGTGTGTGTTTTATCGGAGTTCCTCTTTCAGAAAACGTACAGCATTCTCGCGTTAGAGTGAAAAAGGAGTCGAAATATCGCGTCAACCGACTTATTATGATATATACGTTGAATTTTCATTATTTGAGTCACCAGACTGCAACATTAAATGTATGTAATCAGGCAATTGTTTCAATCGGCTGAAATGCTCTATATTTAAGACGAAAAAAAAACCCGTAACAACTTTAAATATCTGCGAATAGCCGCCGACAATAAGCCTGGAAATAATTTTTCGACATACCCTCTAAACACAATCTCACTCTCGACTTATCCGTATCCAATTGAAGTTTTTCATGATCTCACCATCGAATTTCTCGGCAATGGTCATATTATCGTAATCGTGTAATTGTAAAAGGGAAGGAGAGGTGAGCGCCATCTTCTCAAGGAAGTTGCGTGAGTAGTGAGTAGGAATAAGAGTTTATTATCTTCAGATGGAAAGCAATGATGGACTAATGATTAGAAGATCAGGCTGCGAGTAATAAACTCAAGTTACGAATCCACCTCTCTTAGTATCAACTTTATTTCTATTAAAACCATTTGGAGACTAAGGAAGACAAAGAAAAAAAAGAAGCAAAGGAAAAAAGAGTAACTTTAAGTATAGAAATTTAGTATGAACGAACCATTTATTCTTTCTTCTTGTTTGGATGTTGGTCCTGATACCTCGTTGTTGTCATAAACATAATAAATTTAGGCTGTGTCATATTTCTTAATTGGTTAATATGGACGTAAAAATAGGCGACGATGACCGATCGAGGTATGCCTATTATGGTGAATTAGAGTGCAAGACTACTAAAGACATATTATTTTTAGAACTCATTAGAATCCAATAATAAAATAATATATGGAATTAGAAAAAACAAAAGGAATTCTCATTTTCACTTACATTAATTCATGGGAGACATGGAAAAAAAACTTATGTTGAGATATAGTTATAAAAAAGACAATATGATTGTAATATAAAGTAACAAATGAACCAAATTAAGTACTGAGGCCACAGGAACGTAAAAGGAATTTTGTATGGTCAAGTCCTATTAATATAATTCGAATGGTGATATCTTAAAGAATCAAAGAATCAAAGATCCTTGGCAAATATTTTTTAAAAAATGAAAAAAATAGGCGTATTCGAGTGACTATATAGGTAGGAGTGTAAACGCCACTACATTTGTTTCTCATGTTTCTAGAACGTCATGTGAAACGATCGATTCAAAGATAATACGGAAAATAACTCTGATTTCTCGACAAGTAAAGTATATAAATAGTTATTTCCCATTTCCCCCTTTCCCTGCTGAAAACTAAGAATACTTACCTTTTCTTCTTTCTCTTCCCCCTTCTTTATATCGGATCGATACTACAATTTAAGAATTATTTATCGTGCCTTTCAAAAGACTGTGAACGAGCCAATAGGTTTTGTGACGTATCATTTAATTTCTATTATCTGCACGGTATAGAACAATCGACGTTTTCTTTGTTTTTTTTTCATCTTTTGACCGAAATTTGTATAATTTGAGTGTTATATTATCCGACTATCTATATGATAATGATGAATGTTGATTTTTGACGCGTTATTCATCTGACCATTATTATCCGCGCATCGAAATGTCGTCTTGGAATTGTATAAAAGAAAAAGTAGAAAATGATAAGAGTGGTTTCCCATTAAAATCTGTCGAATTTATCAATAGTTCGCGCAGTGGAATCTAAAGTTTATTATTTGTTTACTTTATTTGAAAGGTAGTATTTTTTCATATTCAAAAAAGAAGATCATTGCTGTACAAAACAGTATATATTAAATACCCTTATGATATTTTACATTTTACTGAGATCATATATTTACCAAAGATTTATGCAAAAATCTGATCATTTAGTAAAATTTTCCTCAGACTTAGAGTAAAAGCATTTCGGCACTGTTACAGAATTTAGCTAAAAGACATACGATAGAGATCGCGGTCAGAAAGGACACCAAAATAAAGCGTTCAGGCGTTTCCTCAAGTTTGGTGAGTATCTTTCTTACCAAGAAATTGAAGAAGTAGAAAAGGATTCAAAAATTTTGAAAGTGATCGCAAGAATCCGGAGGAGAAAATAGCTTAACTGAATAATGAAAGTATTTGAAGTTAAGAAAAGGTCATGAAAATGGGGTTCATATCCAAGGCGATATTGTGATTATCATACTAAGAGTGAGCTTAATAATTTAAGTTGGGAAGGATTTGACTTCTTTGGTCATATCTTACTGTATACACTCGCATACAAATGATTATAATATAGCAAATATTATATAATAAAAGCTCCATTAAAGTGATCTCTTGTAAAAATTTCATAATAAAGAAAAGAATTGATCCGGAATAAT
>JABUQX010015633.1:97500-103397 GCA_015478945.1 Trachelipus rathkii | reverse complement strand
TGTTGTACTTCGTTTCAGTTAATTTTGGTGTTTTAACCGTTTTTCGCGTTTATCATTGAAACGCTTTCGCGTTTTCGTGCGCCGCTTCAACTCCTTATATATATATATATATATATATATCTATATACCGATATCTATATATATATACATATACTATATATATATATATATATAACCTTATATATATACATATGCTATATATATATATATTCTTCTGCTACTATAATTATATATATATATACTTATATATATATACATATATATATATATATATATATATATTATATAACTTTATATATATATAATATACATATATATATATATATATATATATATATATATATATATATATATACTATATATATATATATATACTATATATATATAAATATATAACTAATATGCACATAATAATATAATATATATCTTTATATATATATAACTTAATAATATATATATATATATATATATATATATATATATATATATATAACTAACTGCTCCATATATATATGTATATATATATATATATATATATATAATAATAATAATATAATAACTAATAATATATATACATATATATATATGTATGTATATATATATATATATATATATATATATAACATATATATATAATATCTTAATATATATATATTATAATATATATATTTAACATATATATATATTTAATATATATATATATATATATATATATAAATATATATATATATATATATAATATATATAATATATATATATATATATATATATATATATATATATATATAATATATATAAAATATATATATATATATATATATATATAATATATATATATATATATATATATATATATTATATATATAACCTTATAATTAACCAATATATATATATATATATACATATATATATATATAAATATATATATATAACCTTATATATATAATATATATATATATATATATATATATATATATATATATATATATATATATATATATATATATATATATACTGCCAATGTATATAACTAATATAACTGTAACATATATAACTGTAACCAACAATATATATATATATATATATTATTAGTGATAGGACTATTCCAAATTTCGGCCGATGCCGATTCGATTCCGATACCAGTCTAAAGTGCTGATTTCGATTCCGATTCCGATTCCGATTCCAATTCTTTATATATCTTTCTTTCTTCTTTCTTTATCTGCCTTCTATTTTCCCAAGAATTGAGTAAGGTGCGTAACGAGCATCGGAAAAGAAAAGCAGTAAGGAAGAACATGACATGTAAGTCGAAAGAAAGCCCAGCCTTACCGCCCCCCTCAGTACCATTAATTATTAGTGAGAACTCCTTCGCAGTCAGAAAATCACCCTAGAGCTTCAAGGGACGGCGATGGACCCTCACTATGGTAGATCGTCAAGGTGGGGGTTCATCCCTTGGCCCAGGTGGGCCACAACCATACCCCCTCACAATCCCCCGCCATTTACTCCTGTTATACACCTTTCTTCTCGCCTCTACCAAACTCAGATTTCTCTCCTTCAAACATTCGTTTACTGACTCAATCCACTTTTCTTTGGTCTCCCAGCCGGTCGGTTCCCAACACTCGCCACTATACATCCGCTTAACCAACCGACTATCATTCATCCTTTCCATATGACCAAACCATCTCAACATACTTTCATTTATTCTCTCATTTACCCCTTTCTTAACACCACACCACTCTCTAATACGTTCATTCCTCACTTTATCAATTCTTCTCACCTAGCACACCCCTAAGATTGTCCATCTGAACACATTGAACTTTAGATCTATACTTCTTATTCCAGACCATAGTCTCACTACTATACAATAACACAGGTAACAACATACCCTCATGTAAGACCCTAGCACACTCAAGACTTAGTCCCTTTACATTCACCAACGATTTAATTGCACCAGCCACCTTCCTGCCATTCACAACTTTCCTACTACACTCTGCATCGTCCGTTCCCTTCTCATCCAACATATACCCTAAATATTTAAACTCAGACACTTGTTCCAGCTGCTCACCATCTAACACCGATGATTGTCCTCACTCACAACCACATAACCTTTCTCTTATCCACGTTTACTTTCAAGCCTCCCTACCAAATCTCTCTACCATTCTTTCAAACAATCTTCAGATTCGCCATACAGAACAATCATCCGCATATAATAGGTAGGGCACCCTCCACTCATCTCCATTCTCCACCATTCTAACACCATTTCCTGCCATCCCCACATCGAATTCTTTCATAACCCCATCCATATATAAATTGAATAACCAAGGAGACATAACACAACCCTGTCTTACTCCGCTGTTAATCCTAAACCAATCACCATTGACACCATTTATACTTACGCTATATTATAGGTATACATACTTTTGACTCCATTCAGAAGCTACCACCAACACCATATATCACTAACACCTGCCATAAATCCTAATAACTCTATCATACGCCTGTTGCAAATCCATAAAAACCTAAATACAATTTATTCTTATCTATATATATATATATATATATATATATATATATATATAACACATATATATATATATATATATATATATATATATATATATATATATATATATATATATACTCTATATATATATATATATATATATATATATATATATATATATATATCCTCTCATGCACCTAAAAATACACATTTATATACATGCGTATATATATTATATATATATATATATATATATATATATATATATATATATATATATATATATATATATATATATATATATATATATATATATATATATATATATATATACCACTATATCATTTTCTTTTTCAGTATTCATTTTTTCATATTTGCACAAACATTAACAAATCAACTAATTTTAGATATTTAAAACCTTATAAATTAATGTTATAGAATTCTCTTTTATTTTATCTTTGCTAAAGAAATAATTAGTTAATTACCTTTTTATTTCATTGTCACTGAAAATAATAGCAATATTTAAAAATCTTACAATAAATGAACAATTTTTCTTTTTTTTTTGTTTAAAAAAATTTTTTTTTTTTAATTTACTAAAAGTAAGATTTTAAAACAAAATTATCATTATTATTTGCAGTCAAAGCACTCTTAAGTTGTAGTGCAAAAACATTAACATTTCTCCTGTTGCATCCGATTTTTTTTGGAGAATAAATTGATCCTCCAATTCTGAAGAGTCTTTCACTTTCCACGGAAAAGGGAACGAGCTTGAATATTTTCTAGCAAGGACACCCAAATGCTGAAAAGTACCTTTATTCGATGACCACCATTGTAAGGGACTTTCTGAATTTTTAATAAGTTTCATATTTTTATATTGGCTGATTTCTACTTTTATAACATCTTTCAATTTTTTCAATATATGTGTCTTTCTCTTTGGGAATGAGTTTCTTTGCTGTTTTTAAAGTTCTTTTTCTCTTTAAATTCCGAAAAACAACTTTCAAAACTGAAGTTAAAACTATTATCTTCAGTATCACCTTTTTCGCCATTCTGTTGATAAATGAAAAAAAATCTGAAAATTGGTTTTAAAGTAGTGGAAACTGTTTTCCTTTCGCTTTATATAACATATATCTTCGCACATCCATTGCTTAAGAATATCTTCCACTTTTATATTGTTATATTCATCATCAAGGAATGTAATTTTAAAGCGTGGATCAAGATAGGTAGCAAGCACAAGATTCTTATCAGTAAAGTAAATGCTGAATCTATTTTTTACTGAATTTTTCCATGCTGATACTGTAGACCCAAGTCCCTCAAATAGTTCTTTTTTTCTGACTCTTTTCAAAAAAAATGCAAATCATTTTCATATTTGGGATTATTGCCGATGCCATTGATTCCTTGTAGCTCAATAAATTTGGTTTTAAAGGATTGTGAAACTGTTTTCCTTTCCTTTATACAATATATACGCGCATCCATTGCTTAAGAATATCTTCCACTTTTATATTGTTATAATCAATACTCAAGGAATGTAATTTAAAGCGTGGATCAAGATGAGTAACAAGCACAAGATTTTTATCCAGAAAGTAAATACTTTGAATCTATTTTTACTGGGTATGCTGATACTGGGCCGATCCTCAATGGACTGCCTAACTTTTTCTGACTCTTTTCAAAAAAATGCAAATCATCATTTTCATATTTGGGATTATTGCCGATGCCATTGATTCCTTGTGGCTCAATCTGAAAATTGGTTTAAAGTAGTGGAAATTTTTTTCCTTTCCTTTATACAACATATATCTTGGCACATCCATTGCTAATATCTTCCCACTTTTTTATATTGTTATAATAATCCTCAAGGAATGTAATTTTAAAAGCGTGGATCAAGATAGGTAGCTAGCAAGCACAAGATTTTTATCAGTAAAGTAAATGCTGAGTCTATTTTTTACTGAATTTTCCATGCTGATACTGTAGACCCAAGTCCCTCAAATAGTTCTTTTTTCTGACTCTTTTAAAAAAAAAATGCAAATCATTTTCATATTTGGGATTATTGCCGATGCCATTGATTCCTTGTGGCTCAATAAATTTGTACAATCAACAAAATTTTTAAGTATTTTTAGCAATTTTTTAAGAACTTTCCATTGTTTCTAAGCATACAGGTTTTGAATGATCACTGCAATATGAAATGAGAGACGTCTTTTGTTCAAAAATTTTTGAAAGCATATGATACTGGCTATTACATCTGGTTTGTATATTCTGAATAAATCTGTGCTGTGGTAAATTAAATCTAGTTTGATATTCTTCATACTTGGAAATAGCTTGGGGCGAGTGATTAAAATGACCTACGATTTGTTTGCATATGGATATATTTTTTTACGTCTCTTTGTTCAAATATGGCATCATTGAGAACTAGTGTCAAAGAGTGTAAAAAGCAAGGTAATTCCTGGAATCCTGCTTGTGTAACTCCTGCAACCATATTAGGTGCGTTATCCCTTACTATAACATGAATTTTATTAGCAGGAATATTGAATTCTTCCATAACATTTTGAAGACAATCACTTATATTAGATGCTGTGTGAGATACGTGAAAAAGGTGAAACTCGAAGGATAGCATTTATATTCAATAGCTCCAATTATTACAAGCCTACAAGGCAAATATTTCATGCTCACTTACGAGTTCACGGGTATATAATTATCAAAACATATTACATAAGCTCACATGACTAACGAAGTACATTAAGAAAAATATCTGCCGCGTTGCCTGTCTGAAAATCTAACATGATATCTTGGCTCTACGTAAAGATGCGCGCTCAATCCAGTTTTCTTTAATTAAATAAAATTAAGGAGAACTGAAATTAAAAATCAATACGGCAGACTTCAAAATATTGTCTTTTAAAATATCTTAAAGATCGAATAAAAATTATTTTCAGATTGTATGCCAAAGAATCGGTCAAAGAATCGGTATAATTTTGCCGATTCTGATTCCGATTCCGATTCCTGAAAAACAGCCGATTCCTCCGATTCGATATATATATATATATATATATATATATATATATATATATATATATATATATAACATATATATATATATATATATATATATATATATATATATATATATATATTTATATATCTTATACCTATATATATATATATATATATATATATATATATATATATATATATATATATATATATATATATATATATATATATATATATATATATATATATATATATATATATATATATATACTCTTATATACTTCTTATATATATATATATATATATATATATATATATATATATATATATATATATATTGTTATACTATATTATATATATTGTTATATATATATTGTTAATTGTTTAATTGTTATATATAATTGTTAAATTGTTATATATA